>APFE030524720.1:0-13142 GCA_000404065.3 Pinus taeda
TTATAATTATAATTATTAGAAAAGATATTCAATAATCATTAAATTTTTAATGATAGAAAAGTGAATAAAGATAATATTTAGGTTAGAAATAATATTATGAATATTTTTGTAGTTATCTTTTGGATAAATTACATCGGTAATGTTTGATAGTCCATATTTCAACCTACTAATAAGGTCCAAAAACTAATCTATCAATAGGATTAAATTGTAATGAGATGTATAGGATATTAATAATATTTTAACAATAATGACTAATTTTTAGTTAAATTTTTTTAATTAATGTGAGAGAAAAATTAAATTGTAGAATTTCCAAATTAATTAATAATTTATAATTTAATTATTATTAAGATTAAAATTTAATCAAATAATTATTGGCAACTATATAACAAATTTTGTCAATAGGTAAGAAACTATTAAATTGATAACAAAAATTTTAAATTATAATCTTAATTCTTAAATTATTGTTAAATAATCATTATTAATAGTTGAAAAGGAAGGGAACAAAAATTAAAGAAAGAGTGGGAATCCAACTTTTGTTCAGTTTCCAACCATTGTCTCTATTGTGACTTTTAGCCTGTTTCTCAATTTCAATGGCCTCTCTCAATTTCATATGGTGGAAATTATGAATCATTGCAATGACTATGGAATGTCTCTATTGAGACTTTTAGCCTATTTCTCAATTTCAATGGCCTCTCTCAATTTCATATGGTGGAAATTATGAATCATTGCAATGACTATGGAATCTTTTATGCAGACATGGTGCTTCATTTTCTCTGCATATTCAGCAATAGTTGAGAAGCAAGAATGATTATGCCTGATGTTTGTTGCATACTCTTGAATCCTCATATTAATGGAGCGACAAGTTTCTCCAATGTAGGGAATCCCACATGAGCAGGGGATCAAATAAACCCCTTTCATGTACTTAGGATTCACAGGGTCCTTAACCAATCTAAGGGAGCTCTAATAGTATGAAGGAGCTTGAAGATAACATAGACATTATTTTTCTTGAGAACACAAGCGATCTTATCGGTGGTTCCATGGATGAACATTTGAAAAATGTTCATCACGAGACTTTTTAATCGAAGAATATTTACAAGCTTTTTGAAAAGCTATCAGACCTTGATGTCTACTATAACCATTGATTTCAAAAACTTTCAGAAGGTGGAATTTCTCATCTTCCAGGTGGTTTTCGTCAGATACCCTCAATGCATGGGTAGCAAGAGTGTTAAGGGCCCCGATTTTTTGCGTTGGAAAATGGTGAGAATTGGCATGAAGAAAACTAACACTAAACAATATCTTCATGCCAATTCTCACCATTTCCCAAAGCAAAATTTCAGGTTCCTTAACACTCTTACTATCCGTGCGTTGAGGGTATCTGACGAAAACCACCTGGAAGATGAGAAATCTCGCCTCCTGAAATTTTTGAAATCAATGGTTATAGTAGACATCAAGGTCTAGTAGCTTTTCAAAAAGTCTGTAAAGGTTCTTCGATTAAAAAGTCTCATGATGAACATTTTTCAAATGTTGTTCTTCCATTCATCCATGGAAGCACCAATAAGATCACTAGTGTTCTCAAGAAAAATAATCTCTCTGCTACCTTCAAGCCCCTTCATACAATTAGAGCTCCCTTAGATCGGTTAAGGACCCTATGAATTTGAAGGACATGAAAGGGGTTTATTCAATCCCTCGCTCATGTGGGATTCCCTACATTGGAGAAATTGGCTGCTCCATTAATCTAAGGATTCAAGAACATGCAACAGACATCAGGCATAGTCATTCCCGCTCCTCAGCTATTACTAAACATGCGGAGAAAAAGAAGCACCATGATTCCACAGTCATTGCAAAAATTGATCATTTCCACCATAGGAAGTTGAGAGAGGCCATTGAATTGAGAAGCAGGCCAAAAGACAATGGTTGGAAATTAAGCAAGAGTTGGACTACTCCTCCTTCTTTGTGATTTTTATTGATAAATTTCAAATTAATTTATTTTTTTAATATGAATATTTAATATATTTATTTTGTCCTTCTTTTTGACCAATATAATTATTTCTTATAATTTAGATTGAGATTTGATACTATAATAATTTAATTTTTATTCTAGTTTAATAGTTTCTTGATAGTACAAAATATGTTATAATGTTATATAGTTGTTAACTATATTCTTTTATAAATTTTATTTATAATAATTAATTGAAATTGTACTAATATAATAATTTCTTTACATGGCTAAATTAGTTAAATTGTGCTAAAACTAGTCGTTATGTTAAAAATATTATATATTATATTTCTTATGGTTAGTTAGAACTTGTACATCTCACTGTTATTTAATCCTATTGATAGATTGGTTTTTTCATCTTGGTTCTAAAGATGAACCTCATTAGTAAGTTCTAAGAGCTGACCATCAAATATTGTCGATGTAATTTATCCAAAAGCTAACTACAAAAATAAATATAGATCACAAAAGCCTAAAATGAAATTTATCCTGAATAAGTTATGATAATGGGTACTTTTCTTCAAAATCCCTTATACTTTATATATAATTTTAATTACTTATTTATATTTTTGGAGGGAATTGACTCTAAATTGATGAAATTGTATAATTTTATCTCTATAAAAATTAAATTTTAAAAAGTACAATTCATATTGATACGATATGAGTGATCATGAAAAATGTCTCTATAATTTTAAATTTAGAAAATAAATCTAATAATCTATATCAAATATATGTTAAGAAAAAATACCATAATATACTTATAAAATTATGATAATTTTTTTGGATTAAAAGAATGACTACACATTAAATTATATATATAGAAAAAAACAACTTAGGCTTTACATAAAACCATCCTTAGTTGTGAAGTATCTTCAAAAATGTTTAATTTGTTTATAGAAATTTTTCTATACCTATCATAATACTTTTACTATAATTACTTTTACTATGGATTTATTTTAATTTTATTTTTTTTAAATACCTAAAATAATAGATAAATGAAAATAGAAATTATATTGAAATTAAATTTTAATTAATATATTTATTATTATTATATAGTATTATGGTTTATAGTTTTGTATTGTTTTGCATTATATGATTACTTTTTAAATTTATTTATTTATATTATCTAAATTATATTATTATTTATTTTTTCTACATATTATAGTTTCATATAATTTTTATTTTGATTTAATTATTTTATTTTTATTATTAAAATGGTTTTTTCAATTTAACACTATAAATTTATTTGAGAGTGGAGATTTTCACATGTCAAAATTTTCCAAAACAAATTGTGTAGATGTATAACCCTATATGAACCCAAAACATGTTAAACATTTACACAGTTTGATTCTAAAACATTTTCACAATTATAAATGTATCTTTTATTTTATTTTAATTTTTAATCTTTTTTACTTTTGTAAGTAAAGGGACTTTGTATTACAGTAGAGATACAAAAAGTATATTCTTTGCAGCATTAGAGCTGAATAGAGACTAGCCATGAACATGAGCCTATAGCTAAGAAAGTATCTGATGGAGGCAAGTATGGGGAGGTCTCTACTCACAAAGGAGAAACCAAAAGCAAAATATACAAAATCATATTTAAGGTCAATAACAAAAGACATATATCAACGCACCTTGAAAGGCCAGTAATGCCAACTAGTGTTTAGGGGGATCCTCTTAGACCACGGGGTATGGTTTGTAGTAGTTCAGATCATTTTGCAAAGGGATCGTCGAGGAGGCTAGTTGGCTAGAGGAGGCTGGAAACTTAGAGTGCCACTGGAGAGAGTCGTTAACATGGCCACTGTGATCATTGACCTGGTTGTTGTGACCACCGCCTTTGCCACATGAAGGACTTGAATCGGCAGAGACAGGTTTCAACTCGTCGCGTCACTGGCGTCATCATGGTGAGGGGTTACGAGACCTTTCATGGTCATTGTATGCATGTACTAGAGAAAGCAAGGATTCATTCACTATATTAGTCGAGGGAGACTCGGAATCCTGAAGTTGCACACCCAGGAGCCTGGAAATGTGGCAGTACATTGACTTTATGTGATGTAAATGACATTCTAAGTCCAATACATTTCCTTCCCGCAACACATTAGTATCTTCTTGGTCCCGTCAATGGTGCCTCAGATGTTTCACAAGACCCAAAGATGGTCACTCCTGACCTTCAAATCACGTGCTTCAACATCTTCCACCATTCTTCTAAAGTGGTGCAAAAAACTGTAATAGAAATGTTCATCCATGTGCCCATGCCAAGGAAGGTTGGGAGGTTGGCCTCACCCATGACCACCTCTGTCAGGTTGCCCTCATTCTCAGACCATAAATGTAGAGAAAAAAGATGCAAAGATCTAAAGTTGAGTAGAGAGACCACCTTCACATGGTTGGAGGAATTAATAGCCATGTCGAGAGCTCCTGGCGTTTTAATGAGGAATGAGGGATGTCAGACAACAAGTGGAATCATCATGCACTTAATGTGCTTTGAATGTCGGAGGGGGGTGGACTTGACACCACCACCGCGCTCCATACTCGAGGCGTGGTGGAATGAGAGTTAGATGTGTCGTTGAAATCCCACCCTAGGTCTATGTGCTAGATCCATTAAAGTCATTGAAGGTTTGAGTTATCGATTGACACCCTGATCCGAGGATTTTAATTTTTAATCTTATATTATATATCTTATTTATTTATATTAAATTATAAAATATAACTTATTTCTCTCAATATAATTACAAGCACATTAAAATATTATTAATTAAGACATAAAATAACATTATTGCATAATAGCCCATGGGGTGTAGTGTAGATGGTGACAAGATGTTCTATTAAGGCACTCCCTGGTGTAAAGGTCACCAGTTTGTTAGCCTTGTACTCACATTAAAAATCATTAAGTCCATATTAAGTATTCATTAAGGGGAATATGAAGGAACAATTCATACTTATGATATAATGAAAATATGAAATTATTAATAATGAAAGTAGGCTTATTCTAGAAGTCTACATATGACCAAAGATGAGGATAATGAGAGAAGTTAGGGATGGGGATCACATAAAATTAGTTAAGATATTTTTGAATATATTGTGAAGAAAATTATGGAAAAGGTTCAACCAATTATCTAAATTGGAATTTTGTTGCTGAAAATTTGGAAGCCTCGTTAGGCAATCTATAACAAAACATACTAGAGCTAGACGACACCCAAGTTAGTTGGACAGGCTAAAGTTGTTGTGCGCTTGAGTATTGGCGAGAGGTTGTGGAGATCGTAGATCACTGCTAGTCGTTGATGTAAAATTGTGAATATTTGGCACTTTGTATGTGGGTGGTCCACAAATCAAGTTGCTAGCTTGAAATGTGAAGACAAATAAGTTGCAGATCTCAACCTCCTATCGACTTGGTTCTCTTTACATAAGCACGTGACCCATATGTAGCAGACTTAGTGGATTAATACCCACATCGCCTTCAATCTTGCATGTCGTAATAGAAGCAAGTCAGTCTCTATCCGAGCGACCTCGCTATTAAAGTTTTTTTCCTTACTAGTGGATCAATATCTATTTAAAGGGGGTCGTGCCAATGTATAATGTTGTAGGAGGATGAAATAAAGTCACTCAAGCTAGCTGGAAATGGAACAAAATTCTGATTATTGTACAAATTTATTTGCATAATCACCCATCTGGAAGAGCTGCGTGGAGTAAAAGTTGCCTTAAGAATTAGTGTGTCTGCGTGGGAGAGAGTGCATTTATGAGCCGTGAGTGTATAACCAATTTTTTCATATTATTAGTATTAGTCCCTGTCATGTTGAGCACAATAGTAATCAAAAATTTGGAATTAACATTACTTTTGGTGAATTGTTGTGACAAATAACCAGATTTTTATGAGCCCCAGGGTATTTTTCTAATGCAATTGGTTTGGCCATTTGGCCTCTTCCTAAAGCTCGAGCAAGCCAAAAGTAAATGTTATATTATTTTTTACCTTCTTCATTTAAAAAAAGGGAAAGCCATGGTGGCATTAGTTTAAAACACTAAATGGCAGTTGCTTGGGAGGCATTGTTGGGAGGGGGATCCCCCAAGGGCAATTTTGGGGGCTAAAAGCCCATGCTTTAGTCAAGATTTTGTAATATTATTGTAAAGACTCCACATTTTGTGGTTGCGGAGCATGAAGGTATTATGTGTCACAAAGGATAGTCTACCCTTAGTTTTGAAAAGTAAAGTCAGCTGTAAGAGATCTACCCATGGTCCGCAGACCATTGGATTGTATAAAAAGAGCTAAGCTCTAAGCAGTTAGAAGCATACCACAAGGAAGAGAGTCATAGCTTTAGAGCAAAGAAGTCTAAGTCTTGGGTTGTAGCGTAGGTAGAGGCTCTGCAGCTAAGTGCGCAGAGGCCTAGGGCAGAAGTCTGCAGCTGAGTGTGCGGACCCCTGCAACTATGTGCGCAGGGTGAACATAGTCTGTAATACTTGGAAGATATTAATAAAAGGAGTTATTCTGCAATTTTTGTCTATTTGTTTTGTTGACGGGTTTGAATATTTTGTGTATGAATTTCCTTTATTATGCTTATATGATGTGAGAATGAATGCAATTACATTGAATAATTGAAAGCAATCACGAATATTTGCTTACACAGTGATAACTTTAAGTATTTAACAGGATAAGCGAATAACTTACGATAATTAGGGAATCTGCATGGCACACTGCTATAGCAGTGCGAAAGTAGTTGAGCTATAGGTTAAAGCTGCACGAAGATCGATTGTGTCCTTTCGCAAAGGTATTGAAAGTTGGAACAGACGGTTTGTCTTACAAACCCTAGAGTGAGATCACCTGAGCGAAGGCAAGGATAGAAGAGATCAGACGACATCACAACCATCTCTAGGGTGCGGAAACTTGGTTCCAACATCCCCCCATACTGCTTTGGGTGAGACTTCAGTCCGAACTCCGCGGGCTGATGCCAAACGGGCCAGTAGTGTAGGGATTTGTTTGGCTAATTAACGTTGAACCTGGGTCAGGCCCCCTCAAGCCAACAAATGGTTTCGTTGTCGGACCAGAATCAGCATAAGAGATGTGTGATGTCGTATCACTGGAATCCAACTAAGAAGGAGATTGGAGACTGGTTCGATAGAAAGATCCACGAATTTGCGGCACAGGAGAACAGAAACCTGCGACTAAAAAAAGAACAGTGGTTGGACCAATACCTGTATACAAAGATCCACGACATCTTTTTCTATTCTTTCCCTATTGAGCTATACGAGTCGATCGCAAAGCTAGCAGATAGCCAAGGAAGGGGGAAACTTGACGGTCCTATTGTGTGGACCCCAAAGCTAGTGCGAAGGTTGGAAGCATCAGAGGATAAGATTGCATGCATTGTCGATCATTAGCTCGATCGTGTCATAGGAGGATTTGTGACTGAATTCGCAGTCGACACCTCAATCAACTATAGCAAGGCCGAGCGACGTTTTTTCAAAGGACCGCGAGGTAAGTACGTAAAATCTTTGAATACTTGGATTAAAATTTTATTGTACGAAAAATAGGTTATGTAGATACCTTGATGTTTGAGACTACGCAAAGCGGAAAACATTAGAGGAACGAAGGAAAACAGGGCCCAGAGTATAGTCCTTGATTTCAGCTTCGCGAAGAGATGAAGAAGGGATAGCGAAGGTTTCTCCATGAAGTGCTATCTAGTTAATAAGATAGGGATTCTTGCGAAGTGCTATCCAGATAATAAGACAGGGATTCCCGTGAATACCACCTCCACCCACACAACCTCTGACTTTGCCCGTACAACCTCCATCTCCACCGCGATTCAGTATGGCAAACATAGTGAAGTTTCCTTTGTTCAAAGGCTTGGGAAATGAGGACCCGAACCAATTCTGGTTCGTTGTGAGGTTTGTATGGGAAGCTTAGGGTGTTACAGATGATCATATAAAGAAGACGACATTGGTTAGTGCTCTGCAATATCACGCGCTAACTTGGTATATTAAGTACTCTAATGATAACCTGAATGCTGGAGTAGAAAACATCCAGGCAGCACTAAATAGGGAATTTAATAGGCCTAAATCTAATATGTAGTCGATTGTGGGATTCAAAGAGATCATGATGCAACCAGGCAAGACACCTTGGGAACTAGATCAGAGGCTGAAATGTACAATCTGCTAAGCCAACATGAATTTTACAGATGGACAACATCGCGAGTGGTTTGTGGCTTCGCTACTACCACACTTAAGGAGTGCATTGTCGAAGTAGAAGATAACAACTTAGGCAGATGCCTTGGAGATTTCCATGAGACTACATGAGACTCCAATGCAGGATCCTAATCTAGGAGTTCAGCAGATTCATGCGCAGCTGAAGAATCTGTGCCTTGAGATGCAAAATCTGAAGCAGGACAGGACAGTTCGGCCAAAGATACACGAGGAGGTATGGTGCTTGAAATGCAAGAGTCAGGGTCATGACAAAGAACATTGCCCAATCTTTTCAAATTACCTTGCAGGAGGAGGACCGATGCCTTTAAGGCCAGAAGCTCAACTAGGACCTAACGCGGGGCCTGCATTATGGTGCGCTATCTATCAGGTAGCTAGAAAACATGGCACTAATAATTGTCACTTGCTATAGAAGTATGTACAAGCACCGCAACAACTGTTCTACAACTTTTGTAGGTCGGTAGGATATGATGAGGATACTTGCAAAAGCTATAAATTAACGATGGATAGAAATCCCGCCTATAGGGTTCAAGACAAAATGCGGCCCCTTGACCAGAATGCAGGGATGACGCGGACAAGATTTCAGGGGCGCGGATGAGGCGGAGACGGAGGAGGACCTAGTAGAGATCGAGGATAGTTTATTTGCTACAATTGCGGAGGACGAAGACATTATGCCCACAATTTCACTAATCTAATGCATCCATTGTGCAAGTATTGCACGTCGTTTGATCATGAAACAAAAGAATGTCCTATGTTGATAGCTAGGATACGTGACAAAGGAGCGCTGCCACCTCTGCCAACTCAAAACCTGCTGATGATGAGATTTGAGCTACACGAGGAAGATCCAAATGTAAATAAAGTACTCAAAGTGGAATCGTGACGGGAGATGACAAAGGGAAACAACTAGAAGACAGTACATGGGTTCGCAAAGCCTCGATGAAAGAGGTTGAGTTCGATTTGGAGCGCACCCATGAAGCTTTCATGGAAGCTAAGAAGAGCTTCACTGAGGCCTCCACCTTAGGAAGAAAGGATAAGCCTAAGCCCAAGATGGACCCCTCTATGCTCACAACGTTCTTGGAAACATGTATGAAGTTACTACGTGACAGTAAGGTTGTGAAAGGGTTGCAAGAACTCATCAATAGATGCGTTGGAACCGCGCCAGGTGAGTTGCGCATAGTAAAAAAGATTGGAAAGCATAAAACAAGGACGAGACAGGAGATGAGACTGACCGCACAAATAGGAGAGTATGAAATGGATTAGGTCATTTTGGACCTGGGGTCGGATGTGAATGTCCTACCAAAGCAGACTTGGGCACGAATGGGAGACCTGCACTGTAATGGTCTCCGATTCAGCTAAGGATGGAAAATCAGCAGAAAATCATCCCCATGGGGCGGCTGCAGGAGGTGATCGTGGATATGGAGGGAGCGAGCGCGTTGGCAGATTTTGAAGTAATAGAGATAGTGGATGACAACAATCCCTACCCTGCACTCCTGGGAATTTACTGGGCTACTGATATGAATGGGGTAATCAATCTGAAGAAGCGCAAGATGATCTTTGAGAAGAAATCGTTGCGCGTAATAATACCCCTCGATCCTGCTGAAGGATCGCGTTATACTGAACCAGTCCGCGATTATGAGTGATGACGATCTGGACTGTCTCTATAAGACAACAATGCGAGACAAAATTGGGTGAATCCCACCGTGGATGGAAAGATCACGTGGGATCGCAAGAGTTCTTGCACTTCAGACTCCGACGAAGAAATATAACGTTGGCAGAAACGGTTACATGAAGTAACTATGCTGAATTACAACATGATGACCTGGTCGCTGCGATGTGTGTTGTCAGAGGTAAGAAATATGCTTACTTGTGATGGTCTAAATGAGGTAGATATCTTTTTGGATGCATTTGAAAGGGAGGTACTAGAAAAGCAACGCTTCCAAGCCTTGGATTGGGCACTGCTTGTTATGCCCGCAAGATGGTGGGGTACGCACAAGGGAAGCTTTGATGATTGGCGTGAATGTAGGAAGATGATGAGAACACGATTTGGGAAGCCCAAGATGTGACTGACAGACAAGTATGATGGGTAGAATGATCCGCGCGTGCATCTGGCCAAATGGACGCAAGCTTATGGAGAAAAGCCCCAACCTGAGTTGGTGCACTTGTTCTATCATACACTAGATGTTATCCCAATGAATTGGTATATAGAAACAAAGCTCCACCATGGGACAGGTGAATGGGATATCCTGCGCGAAGGATTCATGATGACATTTAGTTTCAAGGACAGATTTGAAAGTATTAATGAAGTGCTACAAGAGGTGAAAGCAACCATTTTTAGGAGACCGCAGGATCCTTTAGAACTGATTCAGCCTGAATGGGCTACTCAGCTAAGTCATGCACTCAAATGTTATAATGTAACTGTTGAAGCAGAGGATGAGGATTCACAGAAGATTAACATTCTAGAAACAGAAGGACACCGTGAGGTTCAAGGACCGCAGATTGAGAACCCTGATATAACCGCGCCAGTGAAAACAAAACAAGTGAACATTGGTACAGAGGTAGAACCCGAATTCATGAAGATTGGAGACTACTGGGATGATGCGACGGTGGATAAGGTCGTTGAATTGCTCCACGAATACCAAGACTTATTCCCTATCAATTTTATGGATCTAAAAGGAATAATCGAAGACCTAGGAGTGATGAAGATCATGTTAAAGACCGACGTGAAGCCAATTAAGCAGAGGCCTTACCGCCTCAATCCGAAATACAAGGAGAAAGTCTGCTTAGAGCTAGTCAAAATGTTAGCGGCAGGCATCATTGAGCCTGTGGAAGAATCTAATTAGGTAAGCCCAATGGTGGTGCAAGTGAAGAAGCAGAAGGATGAGATAAGGATATGCATGGACCTCAGGAAACTGAATGACGCTTGCGTGCATGATCCTTTCCCGACTCTGTTCGCAGATGAAGTGTTGGACAATGTAGGTGGCCAGGAAGCTTATTCCTTAACTAATGGGTTCTCTGGGTACCACCAAATCAAAATCGCACCGAAGGATAGGAGCAAGACAACCTTCGCTACTAAGTGGGGTTATTTTCAATACACTGTGATGACGTTTGGATTGAAGAATGCCCCTGCAATTTTTTCGCGCGTGGTTGTTGCAGCATTCAAGGAATTTATTCATAAGTTCCTGGAGGTATATTTTGATGACTAGATTATATTTGGGTTGGTTAAGCGCCACGTAGCAAGCTTGCGCTTAATGTTGGATTCCTGTTGAAGATACCAAATCGTGCTCAATCTCAAGAAGTGTCTATTTTGTGTTCCTTTTGGGAACCTATTGGGGCATGTGGTTTGCAAACAAGGACTGATGGTAGATCCCATGAAGATCACGGTGATATTGAACCTGGAAGCGCCGAGGAGTGTGAAACAGTTGCGCGCTACTCTGGGACATACGGGATATTACAAAAAGTTTATCAAAAGCTACGCCTAGATCACCGCGCCCATGGAAAAATTGTTGAAGAAGGATGTCACGTTTTACTGGAACGATGACTGTAAGAAAAGCTTGGATATATTGAAAGAAAAGATGGTTACCGTGCCGATTCTAGTCTTCCTGGACTGGAAGAAAGAGTTTCATGTACATGTCTATGCGTCATGTATAACGCTGGGGGAAGTACTAACACGGGATGGCAAAGAAGGCTTGGACCATCCTATCACATTTGTAAGCTGCAGATTATCCAAAGTAGAGAAGAACTATTCTACCACTGAACGTGAGGGGCTAGCTATGGTGTATGTGCTCCAGAAGTACCACTACTACATGCTAGGAGGCCATTTTAAGATGTATACGAATCACTTCACGTTGAAGTACCTGGTCAATAAGCCTGTGTTGGGGGGGTGTAGTGTCCTATCTAGGGGGCTAGATCGGTCTAAATTAATTGTCAACCCAGGGTGCGTTTACTTAGAGGCGTGTGCCTAAAGTATATAAGCATAAAGGATCTACTCTAAATCTATGACTCCTAAGTTACAGTGCTGAGATTAAGTCTATTGTTAAACTAATTAAGCATTAAATCATGTGCTATTAACAACTAAAATGCAATTCCTATCATGCTGTATAGGATTATCTTGAAAGGTTCGGTCCCCTTACAGAGACATCAACATGCAACCCTTGTTCAATATCATTCAGCAATCAAGAATACTTAAAGAAGGCATGTAAAAGCAAATTCATAACCATTATCCATATCAGTGCTTTATATACAACTCTGAGATTAAATCCTTTACGGGATACATTTCATAATCCAAGAGAGGGTTATTCAACACATGTACAGACATCGAGTTAACGCATTCATCACTGCAATCAAATCTCCAAACATATATAATTCGCATGCGTTTCATTCAATTGAACTGACTGTAAATGAAATCAAAACTACACTATGAATGTAATGCAAATATAAACAGAGTATAAGCATAAGCAAAATGTAAACACAAACGAAATGTATGATCGGTCTACCACATACGCAGGGCCCGTCCGCGTCTTTGGCACACCGATGATTACACCACGATCACGATATTAAACAAGTATGCAATGTATTAGATTGAAAACCAGAGGTTCTGTTCAAAACGTAACTGTAATATCAAACGATAGTATGTGTCTGTATGTATGTAACCGATCCCAGGTCTCGGCCTTGTCTTTTAATTACATAATTACATCCCTTGAAAAATGGATGCTTATCCATAGCAGCTGTTGCTGTGTTTGGTAAATCAAAACACGGATATATTCCTAATTGTCTTATGCATAAAATCAAAAATCAAAATAGGAAACAACTTAAAAGCAAATGGACAAAAACTGAATGTTGTTGCTGCCTTTTGTGCCGACATGCTAGGGTTGACTAAGCGTTGACCGTTCTGATTGGAGGAATGTTTCTAATGCGGAGTAGGTGTTTGTCCATGTTTGGACATTCCTCTTTTCGTCCATGCCTTCCG
>APFE030524726.1:0-14758 GCA_000404065.3 Pinus taeda
ACTGTTTAGAAGCATATTTGGAGGATCTTTGAATGAAGACAGTGATTGATCTACACATAGTGTCATAACAATGGATTCTACATCATGAAATTCTAGGATGCTAAACTAGAAGCAGAACTTGAAGCAAAACCAAAAAGTTTGCCTTGAACAAGTGAAGCTCCATATGGGCTGCCAGCTTTCTGAGAATTTTATGTATTCATTGTGGTCTTCCACTACTGAAGTTGTGTCCAAGTTCGTATTGAATTCTAGAAAAGTTAGCATCTATATACATGAACCCCACATTGAGTACAATTGGAGCTTTCATTTAGAGATATTCGTTACATCCATCATCGTAAGCAACTAAATGGGAACATGCTTCATCTTCAAGTTTGTTCAGCTTTGCATCTTCCTTATATGTGTGTTAGGTCTTAATACCATAATTCTTGACATTATTATTGTATGGACAATGCCCTATAGAGAGAATGGTTAACCATATTATTGAGGTATGTGTCCATGGAGACAATCCCTCTCCATGGAAAGTACAATGTTGAGAATTGGGCTTCAACACCATGGTCGTTTCATTGCCCCTGGATACCAGGTTTAAACAATGTGGATAGATGGTTGTCCTATAATACCTTTGGGGTTAGGATTACTGGGATAGATTGTGATGCCTATTCCTATGTAATTTCATGCACAATTGTCTATATTTTTAAGAAGGATGCTTTTGTTTTAGGCAATTAGGCGCTTTATTGACTAGATTAATGGGATAGTTTTGTTGCAACAAAAGCTCTTTTAATATAGTGCACATTACAACATTGTTCCTAACAAAGTGAAAGAAATATTAGGTCCAAGTGTAGTATATCAAGGTATATTGTTTAGAGGCACTACTAGTTACTGAGAGAATATAATATGTATTAGAGAGTATAAAATCCAAAGGGTAGATAGACTAGAAATTGATTATCACTTACAGGTGAAAAATCTAAATAATCATTGGCCTAGCTATTGACTACTACAAGTGCAGTTGACAAGGATGGACCTTGAAACATGCATCCAATGATCTAATGGTAGACCAATTTTCTATTAGACCACATGCTTTTTTTTCACAAGATTCGATTCAGTCTAGTACTAAACATAATAATAAAGATTGCTCCCTACATACTATTATATGGTCATCCAACTTTCAATTTACTTAAAGCATTGCAAAATTCAACCTTTTGTCATAAGATTACTATTAGCTCTGCGTTTAACATTCTTAGTTTTGGTTGATATTTTATTGCTTTGCACTTCCAAAATGACTAAAATTGTATACCTTAGGCTAGTAAGTTGATGAGATTTATTGTAATATTGTTCACTTGGCTATTTGCAAATAATTTATTATATTTATGGTGTTTGACTTGATTAGCGATTTCAATCTTATAGGTTTAGTTTTGTAAAGTGGTTTTATGTACCTTATAAACATACGTAAAGAAATCTAATGTTAAAGTGTTTATAGGGCTTATAGTTATCACCTTAATCTTAAAAAAGAGTTCTTCCTTCCATTCACCATTCACTCCCTCTGTTTTGGCACATCCTCTTTTCTAGGCAAAACACCGTCTCCTTTGATCTTGATTCCTATTCCATGTTTTCTTCACACTACCTCCTTATATGATATCTTGAGGCACTCCTCTATTAGTATATTTCCCCATTCTCCTTGATTTTTTTTTTTCAAATGGGGACATTCATAGAGGCATCAGGCCTATGAGTAGTGGCAAGGTTGTAGAGGAGGAAGGTCTCCAGACCAAGTTGCGCAAGTACAGTATTTTGTTTTTTGATTCACATATTGATTATTTATTTAATCATGTTGCTTCTTTGAGCTTTCCCAAGTCCAAGTCCCACATCATCATCCTCCTGATTTTCAAACTAGGTGAAATAAGCATAGGACTATCATGATTAGTCATACCTTTTCCAAGTTCTATGGAAAAGGCTTTATCTATGGCTTTCTAATGAGCTCAAGTTGAGACTTCTCATTGCTAGAGGCAAGGCAGGATTATCCCCAAAGTATTAAACCACCAATCACATCTATACACTTTGAACCATTATTGAGGATGCATGTCCTCTTTAAAGTATTATGTTGCTTTTTATACTTTCTTAAAGAATTTGAATTAGTCTTAAGGGAGGCATTATTCCAAAGACTACATGAAATTGTACTTCTGAGACTCTCTTCATGGCTATCATGAGACCTTATGAGTTGGTCCTTCATTGTCTCCACACTATGCATTACCTCGTTGATTTCATTAGGAGCATCAATGGGGTCAAGTAAGGATCTCCTCTCTCCCTAATTTTGTTGTGGTTTTGTTTGGGATGTATATTGGTAAGCTTAGGTCATTTCTTGTAGGGAATATCTAGGGAGGGATGGTTGCCTTCTTTACCACGTGTTGATATCTATCCTTCTATTTGTTGATCATTTGGTCCTCATGGACTAGATTTCGTTTCATGGTTTCGAGATCTTCAATTGATATATTTTAACCTTGGTAAAATGAAGTAATGAACTTCCATGCATTGTAGTGGGCCATTTCTGAATTCCACTTTCAATTTTTAGGGGAAGAGATTGAGGTTACCACATGATTTGAATTAGATCATTATATTGTTTGTAATCCATCTCAATGCATTTGGAGTGGAAAAAGTGGAGGAATCAACTCACGGGACCGTTTTTACCGATGGGACCCAGTTTGGTGAAACGGGGTCCAAAACATTCTAGGAGCGTTTTGAGGTATCAAACAATGTTTTTTGGGGGTATTCTACACATAAAGATCTTTCCAACGGCACAATAATCACATCAATCGAAGTCCGTATACAAAAGTTATGCCACTCAGAAGTTGACCTTCCTATTTTCACACCTATGGTTCGGGAGGATGCCGTGTCAGCACCCATTATTCATGGAAAAGGGGCTAGCCACGTGTTTGTGATGTAAAATACTCTAGAAGAGTTTATTTTGTAACTCTAGTTAAGAGTTGATGTATTCAAACTTAACCACTAGTAGGCTATCAGGTTGTGTTATAACTGGGCCATTAAGAGGAAGAGGCATTCCATTCTTTCGAGAGAATTTTGTTCTATAGTTGAGAAAAGATAGCCAGGAGAGATAGGAGGTAGAGCACACAGAGAGGATCTATGCATTGTAGTAGCCCACAGGCCACAAACATTACTTCTTTGTATCTACAACCATATTTCCAGACAGAGAAAGAGAGCAAAGCGGTCTCACCTTCTAGCTGGGTTTTCTCCCGAAAGGTTTCCCAGAGAGCATATCCTATGTATTATGTGCATGTGAGCTTATTTTGTTGTTCTCTACTTTTCTGTTTGATTTACTTTTACATGCATGCGCTAAATACAGTTAATTTTACAGATCTAGATATTAAATAAAACTGTAATAGTGTAGAATCTCATATTTTTAATATAATATTATCAGATCTGTTGTGAAGAACTGTCCAATGGAATATCCATGGCAATTTATGGATCACTACATTATACACCTACTTGGGGGTTCAATGACAATTTTTTAATCTTGTTGGCCCTTAGTTGAGCTTACGCATGCCTTCTCATTATGACTGATCGAGGCATGTGGATCCCTGACCCTTCTAGAGAGACACTATTTCCAAGATCACGTTCAAGACATCTCAACAAAACCAAAATCAAACCATTGTGCTTGAATTACAACCACTCTTCAGATTGAGCCTATTGGAGAGAACTACAACTAAACCAAGGAATTAGTGAGCAGTACAATATATGGTGCACAACTAGAAAATTCATGGACATAAGATGAGATGCACTAAAACATGTTTACAGGCTACTAGAGAAGCTAAAAGGGTAATCCCTTGTCTTGAATTGTATCTCGTGGGGTGGGGGGGTACTTTCGTAGGTGCGGTACCTAACCTTGCAACAACCTATGTTTCTCCAAGGTCACTAAAGGTTGTGTTACAAGTTACAACTATGCTAACAGAAACATCCTCCCCCATTCCTCACCCCCTGTTTCTACACTTTTTGTATTGAAATTAGTACAAAAATACTCAAGGTCATGCCAACAATATACTCACGTCGCAATCATGGTCATCTTGTAGCCTTCTCACAACTTGTTGTCTGAAACTCGGTAATAATGTGTTGGTTTATCAAGCATCAACGGTAGTTATTTATCTTTTAGTCTCAGTAGTTGTCCGACCTTCACTGCATTTTTTGTGTTGTTTGTACAACTTTCAATGCGATGTATAAGCACCGTTTTAGAAACTGAATAATTAAGGCTGATATGCAACTTTTGATGAGAACTCTGAAGCCTTCCAAAGGTTACTATATTAAACAATCTTGCAGTATGGTTTTGTTGAGACTATTGCACTGTAGAAAGTTTTTGAATGTGCTATTGCCTGGATTTGGCAGAAGGAAAACTTTAGACTTTCAAATTTGCCAACAAGCCTAAATGAAGGTTTTGCTACAAAAGGTAATTTCATAAAGGGTTGGATACCATATCAAAAATAAATTTATCCAACAAAGCAGATTATGTTGAAAACTGGATTTAGTGATGGTAACCTTGCATTAGGGCGCACTAAATCAAACATAAGGTGCTTAATCTAGGACTAAGCTAGTAGTCCTTCTCTTAAAAATGTATAATCGAGGATCGAGGATCAAGGCAACCTTTGTTTTGCTGAGACCAAGGACCATTCTCAGTGTTAATAGCTACCCCAACATATATTTATACATCCGATGGTATTATCAGTGTTACTCATATATCGAAACTTAGGCAGATATATAGTTTCTCTGGAGCTCAAGAATATGGAGGGACTGGATTTTGTAACGGAGAATCTTCGACCCTTGAGTCCCTGTAGATGAAAACCAAAAGGGGGGGAGTAATTAAAGTGGCCACCCTAAGTATTCCAATATAGTTTTTTAAACAATTGCCAGTTCTTTGGTACACGGGAATAGTTAAAAAAAATTGTGAGTGCTTTATTATATAGAGAAGACATGGATGAATGGAACAATTTATGAAAAACGTGAGCCCAGAAGATTTTTATTTTTTATTTTTCAGCACTGCAAAACACTCCAGAAAGCTTGCACATGCACGTGAGTGCATCATGTAATGATCAGGGCGGTTGGTTTGCACGCCCCCCGACTGCGTTCGAATCCAACGGAGCTGTAGCATATTTCTGATCCATGGAGTATTCTCCGGTTCGATGTGACGGTGGTCAGCTTAGTTCTGACATGTATATGTAATATATGTACAAAAGAGGGCCCATAATGCTTCTAAAGGGAACTAGCCCCTCCCATTTAAAAATAAATAAATAAATGTAGTTAAGAAACCCTGTAACGAGCATGGGTTTATATGTATGAGTGGAATACTTTCTCCCTTTTCCATTAATACCATATCTCATTCACAATTCAGCACTAACAGAAGTTTCAATCGTAATGTGGAAGCCAAGTTTTTGTTGCAATGGTAAAGTTCAGTAAGAAAGACCCATTTCGTAAAAAATATAGAGCAGTGCACAACAAATTAAAAGGGGCAGGTTTGAGCAAAAGGTTAGCAGTATTTGACAAATTTAAAGGGGGGAATTGTTGTTGCATGGGTACCTCAATGCATCTCGGCAGTGCAGCAGGGTAGTGCGTCTCGACGGTGAGGGTTGCAGGTGGGTTGCAGCTGAGAGCGATGTTCGAAGGCGAGTAGGCTCATAGGATGATACTTTGTTTGGGGGGAGGAGGTTTCTGTTCGGGCAGCGGAAGAGGTTTTGATTTTTGGCAAATTTGGAATTTATATCAAGTGGGAATATTTGCGCCAGCATGGCACTGCAAGTACCGCCAGTGTGGTGACGGGCGGGCCAACCTCCTTGTTGAATCTACATGCTCCTATCAAATCAGGTTATGGGGTCATTTATGTGAACCAGCCACCATAGGGTCATTAAATGCCCTATGGCAAGCTGGCTATTTGTTGCCTTCTCACGTTGCTCCACGCACAGTAGGGCAACAACATAACTCTTTAACACATGGGTCGATTGATCTTGCAACCTCCAAGTGATTTGATCTGACAAGAATCAAAACATCGGTAATCGGTCAACACAACAATGACCATCGATCGACCTTCTCACGGACTATGAGCAAGAATCAACAATCTCAAGGCTTTCTTTTGTGTTAAGGTTGCCCTTCCTTTAACCCTCCTTCAGATCTACAGGGCTCCACCGAAAAAACACCACAACAAACTTTATCTAATTCGCCAACCACACCCAACAGATCAAACATGCATATCTTTCTCGTAAGCGCAACAACAACTTCACAACTCACAACTCTGATACCAAAATAAAATTAAGAAGACAAAACCAATTGAATGTAACTCTGCATACCTTGAGTGAGCAGCCCTTGAGGTTGCCACAACCTTAGAGTCTGTGAGATTGCCACATCTCATTAATGATAAAAAGCAAACAATACAAATTTATAAGAGTACATTTAGTTAAAGAGATCAAACGCTTTCCCATAATATAAACTAAATTCTAAATAAAACAATAATTTAAAAAATACAATAATCTATACAACAACTTTCTCCATTATTTCTAACAACACCCATATTTATCCACTGCCAATGAATCAACACTTCTGTTTATAAATTTTCAACTTGATATGGGTTGTGGTAGACTAAGACAAAATTCAAGTTTTTGGCTAGTTGCTTATCATTTGTCCACGTTGCTAAGCTCTACACGCTCCATGCAACGGCTCTATGTGATATCTATACACACAGGTCTCGCCGTCCATGCAACAACTGGACTTAATCTTGATGGATCCTCATCCATCAAGATGACTCTTAAACATAGCTTCATCTACAATCCGCATTTGTTCTCCGCATCCAATGCTCATTTTCAATGCATTGTTCCGCTCTTCTCGGATAAAGAAGAGAATAAAATATATATCGTTACGTTATCTGGTACAATACTTTCTTTGAGTATCAATAGTTTAAAGCGATTTTCCAAAAATATTCGAATAATACTCTCAGCAATAATGTCATAAAGAAGATGCCTTGGTTGTCACTAGGACATAAATTATTTGTAAGAAATAATTTGACAATGTGTAACGTGTTTACATGGGAAAGTTTGTCTATAATGAGATTTTTTGGAAGTCTTTCCTGTGGGTTTTTATGGTCAAAATCCAGCAACAATTTATTGGAATCGCAAGTTTGATAGCTATTTTTTGCACAATCAAAATGTCCAGGGGTTTTTCAGGTACTGAATCCAAATATACAGTTAAAAAACCATTTTAATTGTAACAAATCAAGATTTAACTTCAATTTCTTCCACTAGATTCAGTCACTGAAATCTCCAAAAAAACACATTATAAACAACTCCTTAAAAAACGTAGTCTCTTGTTTTAAATATTTAATACTTAATTACATACCTTTAAACGATTTATTATCCTTGCAATAGGACAGTATAATGTATTGGTAAATTATTGACTCCCTAATTAGTAATTATTTGACCAATAATTTAATTTTTTTTGGTCTAAAATTAACTTTATGAAAACAATTTTTTTTTTTGAAATATTTTTTTTTGAGTTTTTTTTATTATATATTGATTAGGCTCTTATTTTGGGATGTGACCTGTATTCAGAAATGTTTACAGACGACTTCTTTCTGCGTCGTAGTGAGGGAGGGACGTGGGGAATGACCGCCTGATTTGACATTTCGAGAACTGGTGACTGACAACGAAACAACACATGCACCCATGCAAATGGAAAAGGCCACATATGAGTTAAGCTTGTTTATGGGCGATTCGTATTTCAGACCCCATAGCATTTTAAATGCGGCCTGACATGGCCGCTCGATACCCCAATATAATACGTCGCCATGCCACTGCCATTGGAAAAGAAACGGAGATCAATATGCTCTGGGTATCGATGTCAGGTCGCATTTAAAATGCAATAGGGTCTGAAATAGGAGTCGCCTTGTTTATGAGGGAGTGTAAGGTGACCCTTGAATTTATCTCACGGACTTGAACGAGTACTCGACATGAATCTCATGCAAGATGTATTTTATATTTGAATTTTAAAATTTTATTATTTTATATAAATAGTGTATAAATAAAATTATTTAAAATAAATAAATATTAATAAATATATTTAATATTAAAAATAAATTTAAAAATAAATATTATTAGAAGAAAATATTTGAATATTGAACTATCTTTATTATATATATTAATATATTTTATAATATATTTATATAATATGATTTTAAAATTATGAAACAATATGTTAAGTAGTATAATTATTAAATAATAGTAAATGTAATATTAAATAGTAAATATTATTATTGAATATTAAATAATGTAAGTATTAAAATGATTTAAACATAATAGAGTTTTTCATTTTGTTGTGATATGGAAAATATGTGAAAATATATAAAATGTTTTTGTGTAAAATTTATCAAATCAAAACTATAAAAAGATAATATTGTAATCAATACACAATGGATAATGATATATTGACTATAAAATGTGATGAATGTAAATATGAAACATGATTTCAAATTTTTAAAGTATAATATTGTTACTATATTATACATATTTTTAATTGTTTGATGTGAGTGTTTATATGTATTATTTAGAAATTGTTTTTTAATATTTTGATTATATTTAATATTATATTGTTTTAAGTATAATGTGTATATTACATATTAAGTTATTTATGCAGTATAACACATGGGTAAATCATTGACTACCTAATTAGTAACAATTTGACAAAAAAAAAAAAATCTTTGTCTAAAGTAAATTTTATAAAAACAATTTTTTATTTTATTTTTTGAAATATTTAATTTTTTTAGTTTTATGGTCATCTGTTGGTTAGGATCTTATTTTGCAATGATTTTGCCAATATTGTATGTTTGCATATGTAAAGTCAGTATTGACGTGAAATTAATTACTAGCTTGCATCTTTATATTTCGCATCATTTTAATGTTACCTTGAAGTCATTGTTCCATTGGAGGTGGCATAGTCCCTATGCGTTCTCCTACTGCCCCCGACATAGCCTACATACAACAACTTTAATAGTATGTATTTTATTATGGAATAGAAGTTGTTAGTATAAACTTTTTGGATCAACGAAAAGCCAATAAATTCACATCAACCATACTTCATGCTATTGTGTATTGTGATTCGTGCCACATGTCTTTCTATCATTTTCCTTGGTGGATCATTACATCCCCTATAAACAAAGCTCTCCAATAAACTTATTTTCAAGGCTTTTCCTACTAAAATTAACTAGCTTTGTGAGAAACTTATTTTCTAGGCTTTTCTTATTAAAATTACCCAGGTTGATGCGTATTTGTTGACTTGGGAGGAATAGACATACTTCGTCAAGCATAATGATCATGAAAAGTGACTTGGGAGGAATAGACATACTTTGTCAAACATAATGATCATGAAAAGCAAATATACTTTAGGTAAGTTTTTAAAATCGATTTGTGATTTCACCATAACAATGGATATCAATTAAATTAAAATATTAATAAATTATTTTATTATATTTTATTTTTATTTTGAAAATACATTTTTCCATTATTTTGTATATATTAATTAATTAACTAGTTTTATTTATTAAAAATTAAAAATATTTTGTATATCATTTAAATTTTAAAATTAAACATTCATTAATTTTATTATATTTATTCACAACAAAGGTAAAAGAAGGTTAAAATGTAACTTGCTTTTACCTTAGTTGCATATATCATTATTTTAGAATTTGGAATGTAGTGAAATGGTTTGTCTATTTAGTTAATATTGTTTTCCTTAATTATGTAGAAAAAATATAAAATATAGTGTAGTGTGGTTTCTTTGTAAATTTGATGAATAATGTAAATTAATTTATTTTGGACTTGAAACTTTTTATCAATTAGGAGTTGTAATTTTATGGAAACAATATTATTGCAGAGAAATACCTCATTGGTGATTTAAACAAAAAGTTCATTTTAAACTCCAGATCCTTGTGTATTCAGAATTGTAGAAGTAGGAATCTTAAGTTCCAATAGTGCAATATGCAAGAATAATAGCAGAATGACATACAAAAAAGTTGTATACATTAAAAAACATTTAATTTACTAATTTCAAAGTTCAATAATCAAACTAAGTCGCAGGAAGTTGTATACATTAAAAAAAACATATAATTTACTAATTTCAAAATTCAATAATCTAATTAAGCGCAACCTAGCCGCCTTGTTTGGTGAAAGAATTTTAAATAAATTTTGTATGTTTATATGTTGGTGTTTAAATTTTTTATAATATTTTCATAATAATATTTCAAATAATTATAATAAATATTTGAATTAATAATTTTTATTATTTGAATATTGAAGAATTAAATAAACTTAAATTAATTATAAAAAATTAATAGAAATTTTAGCATTTTAAATCAATATTAAAAATTATGATGGATTCAAATTTTAAAATAATATAGATTTAACAATTTTAGTAAATTAATTACATTAATTAAATAGATGATCTAGGTGGTTCGAGAGACATACTCAAAGGTTAAAGAGGGCTTATAATAGCTCAAAATTCAAAGTGATCATATTACTCTTGAACTAGGACCAGATTGAAGTGCTAGTCGCCCTGATTCCAACGATGTGAACGACACTCCAATCCGAGCCCGTGTGAGGGAGATAGAGCTCATCAAAGTGGACTAGTGGCAGGCTTAATGAGGCAGTAAAATGGCCAGATCCGGCGCTCAGAATCTAGTCACTAGACGAGTGAATTTGTGGGATGATTAATTTTTCTAATATCCATATTTTCGGCAAAATTTAAAAAGAGGCATGTTGTTATAAAAAAAAAATGGGGTGGTCGTCCATCAACCCCACCACCCCCAACGACCATACATCAAATATATTAAACTAGCAATTGCACCCAAAGGTGCAAAGGAACACCGATAAGAAGAGAGGGGGAATGTGGAAGGCAATAATCAACCCAAATATATGGACAATGAAATACAATAAAAAATTGAGTTTTTATAGTGAGAAAGAAGTCATTGGTTGTGCCCACCTTGAGCCATCAATTGTGCCTACCTTGATCAAAATAAAGGAAACTCAAAAGCATCCCGCCAGACTAGCCCAACACAAAATCGATAACACTCATAACAACAAGCAAGTGCATTCTCCCATGTTTAATGTCATTGTAGTTTAAACTGGACTCTACGCTTGCAACTCCTTATCCTTGGGACTCCATATTCACAATGGAATGGACTGAACTCTCAATGAAATTTTTGTGACAAAAGAATTTCCTCTCCCATGCTAGCTTATAGCCAAAACAAAATTACACTATAATTCCAAGAAACAATATATAACTCACTGGTTCAAACCGCACAAGTCCAACTTTGGAATGCATGCGTCCATCATAGGGCCAATGGAAAGCAACAACTCCTTAATGGAGAGCGGGTTATTTTTGTGTGTGTACTATTTTGGGTTCAACCTTTCTACAGATTGGGGTGGAATAATTAAAGACATAAGTTTCTCAAATTATTATGAAATGACATTGTATAATAGAATAAAATTATTTATATTGAGTCAATACCCTCCTTATGGTACTTCAGTGTTTGGTATTTACATTGAAGGAAGCTAGGATACTGTCATTTTGTCATATTGGTTTAGTAGGCACCCTATTGGGGTAGCTACAATTTAAATATGCTAGAGCGAGTTTGTGCAGTTTTTTGTTGAACATTGCACAATATTCCATCCCATGTCTACTTCGAAGAAATGGAAAGTTACATGGTCTTAATAAATTTGGGAGGAAACCCATCGAATTCAAACTTTGAGTTTTTTGAAACGAGAAATACAAGGCACTTTTTATGTTAAACTGGGTGAGGTACAATGACAATTCAGTGGAGTCGACAAGTATTCAATTTGCTACAAATCTAAAAAGAGGCAAAGTGATTGTATCAAATTGGGATCATGGTGCAACACTATTAAAAATTTTATCAGGTTTTAGTGTGCGTTAGGAGGATCTTCGTTTGTTAAAGAATTTATATGCAGGCCTTGTAATTTGCAGGGAGAATACAAACACAACCCTTGTTGAAGAGATATGCATAGATAATAAAAGTGTAGGGTTATCAAGGGGCGAGTTTATTTACATATATGTGGGTGTGAGGACAATTTTAATGTTTTGAGATAATGGTGAGTGTTGCACCATATATTTCAAGTACTGATAAGGCCTCACAAGTTGCAATCCCTCTTTTCCAGTTCTTCTAGCAGAGTATTGCACTTGCTACATGTGATTTCTAGGCTTGATGATCCGGATTTATGCAAGAACACAACAAATTACAGATATAACCATAAATACAAAGATGCAACAGAAATAACACTTCCTTTGATTAATATCAAATAATGAAATATTCTTACAAACAGTATGGAAATGAGACTAGCTCAGCGATGGTAGCTTATCTCTGAGAAGAGATGTGGTGGTTGCAGGCCTCTGAATTACGTTACAATGAGGCTTAAGGGCCTTTTTATTATTGAAAAACAAGAGAAAACCCTAAACAACCAAAACCCTAACCCGAGGAGATGTAACACCAAGAGTTTATGGGCCCCGTTCAGGTTAGTTGGGCAGTCAACTTCCCGGGGTCGTGACTTGGTCATATTATCTCCATTTGACGCACATGATACCCTGTTGGAAAGATCTGTCCGAGGACTTCGACGAAAAAAATGACTTATCAAAATTCGCTGGTGGTAGATTGCAAAAACACGTCGTTTAGGGCCTCAAAATGGCTCTAGAAGTTTAGGACTCAAAAAACTGCTAAAAATAGTAAATTGTGCTACAATTAAGGAAACTAAAAAAATGAAAGAGACAGTTGTGGGGTTCCAAGTGGGATAGGCGGGTGGCCACCAACATCCACCTGGATCACTTGAGTTTTTAGTGGTTGCTACTAATCTTGACTAATATTTGATGTAGATTCATCTATCTAGTTGCAACGGAGGTTCGGTTCTTGCCCATCCAACTTGTTTCTGCATCCCTAACAACTTGCAATATTGGAAGCAATAAGGCACCATCTTCATGTAAGTGTTATGATAGTAGAGGTATTCTTAGTATAGGCTCACCAAATGAAGGACCTTCAAAACTCAAATGAAGAAGAAAAAACTGAATCTGCAACAAATATGTTAAAAAGGTCACACAATGAATTTTGAAATTAGCTAGCATTCCTTGTGGCTTAGTTAGATTATTAAATTTTGAAATTAGTAAATTAAATGTTTTTTTAATGTATGTCTTAGTTTGATTATTGAACTTTGAAATTAGTAAATTAATTTTTTTTTTTCCAATGTATACAACTTTTTTGTATGTCATTCTACGATGTACTCTTGCATATGTTGGATCTTAAGATTCCTACTTCTACAATTTTGAATACACAACAATTTGGACTTTAAAATGAATTTTTGTTATTCTTGCAGATGTGGGAACTTAAGATTCCTACCTCTACAATTTTGAACACACAACAATTTGGAGTTTAAAATGAACTTTTCGTTTAAATCGCCAACGAGGTATTTCTTTGTACTAATATTGTTTCCATAAAATTACGACTTCTAATTGATAAAAAGTTTCACTAAAAGTTCAAAATAAATTAATTTACATTATTCATCAAATTTACAAACAAATCACACCTACCACTAGATTTTATGTTTTTCTACATAATTACTTAAAACAATATTAACTAAATAGACAAACCATTTCACTACATTCCAAATTCTAAAATAATGATATACGCAACTAAGGTAAAAGCAAGTTACATTTTAACTTTTTTTATATTTGTTGTGAATAAATATAATAAAATTAATGAATGTTTAATTTTAAAATTTAAATGATATACAAAATATTTTATTTTTTTAATAAATAAAACCGGTTAAGTTAATTAATATATACAAAATAATGAAAAAATGTATTTCAAAATAAAAATAAAATATAATAAAATAATTTATTAATATTTTAATTTAATTGATATTCACTCTCAAGGTGAAATCATAAATTGATTTTAAAAACCTCGGTAAAGTATATTTTCTTTTCATGACCATTATGCCTTGACGAAGGATGTGTATTCCTTCCAAAATAGCAACATCAAGGTGGGTAATTTTAGTAAGAAAAGTGTGGAAAATAAGTTTCTCGGAGAGCTTTGTTTATATCGGATAGAATGATACACCAAGGAAAATGATAAAAAAGACAGGTGGCACAAATCACAATACACAATGACATGAAGTAGCATTGATGTGAATTTATTGGCTTTCCTTTGATCCAAAAGGTTTATACTAGCAACTTGTATTCCATAATAAAATACATATTATTAAAGTTGTTGTACGCAGGTTAGGCAGTAGGAGAACACACATGGACTATGCTAGGCAGTACGAGAACACACATGGACTATGCCAAGCAATAGGAGAACACACATGGACTATGCCACGTGCAATGGAACAATGACTCCAAAGTGGCATCAAACTCAGGGTAGTTCTTATCAATTTTTTAAATGATGCAAAATATAAAGATGCAAGCTAGTAATTAATTCCATGCCAATACCGACTTGACATATTCAAACATGCAATATTGGTGAAATTATCGCAAAATAAGAGCCTAACCAATAGATTACCAGAAAACTCAAAAACAAATATTTCAAAAGTAAAATAAATAAAAAAAAATGTTTTTATAAAATTAACTTCAGTCAAAGATTTTTAATTTTTGGTCCAATGGTTACTAATTGGGTAGCCAATGATCTACCCAATACATTATAGTGCACTGTGGGTAAAGATAATAATGAATAACT
>APFE030524727.1:0-10536 GCA_000404065.3 Pinus taeda
AAGCAGAGGAGGAGGAGGAGAAGAAGGTAAAGGCTACGGGGGAGGCAGAGGTGGGTGGTGGGGTTCCTTAAAACGTAAGGTTCACGAAATTTGATCATGGTCAATTATTTAAACATTGTCCACCAAAGTTTGACTACATTTATCTAATATGAATGAATAATAATATGCAATTACATTCAACCAAAGTTCAAGAGTGTTAATTGTCAAACATATTCTGACATAGTTCGAGAATGGTTGAACATGGCTTGACAATGATTGACAATTGATATTAATATTAAAATTAAAATAATCATGAAAAAACTAAACCTTGTAATAATAATAAACTAAAAACATAAACATAATAACAACCTTAAATCTAAATTTAATAATAAAACATATTATAATATATTAAAACCAAACCTAATTGTTTTATAAAACCTACCAACTTACATATTAAAACTATGAAAATATAAAAGAATATCCTGAAATTAAAATAGTCTAATATAGTAGACATTTTACTAAATACAAAACCATTATGGTTTACCATATTACATTATTTTTATAATCTCATTATTACACTAAAAATAAAACCTTCTGGTATTTTTACAAAATCCTTTTCATATGCTTATAATATATAAATATTGCTAATAAAATAAGTATATATGTATAATATATACAAACTGTCATATTATATCATATTAAAACATGTAATTTTATATTTAAAAGTTAAAAATTGTCATTTAAAACATGTCATCAAATGAAAAGTTAAGTGTTTCAGTTATGCCTCCAAAGCTCCAACAATCATTCTAGAATATATCTACAATATATGTACATAGTAACCATTTTAGGGTGGGTTACAACTATGGCTACAAAAGTACAAAATATATATACAAGGTTATATATACAAGGTTTTATTAGATGACATAAACATCAAAACTATCTCATATTATATTAACACTAAAATTTAAACCTAAATAGTTTTTAGGGTGTGGTATAACTATGGCCTCAAAAGTTCAACCCCATTGCAAGGCACATGTTTTAAATGGAATGGCTATTTAAATTGTAAAACATATTTTCGAGTAAGAGGCACACATTAATATCAATGTTAATAGTAATATTAACATTAATGATAATAGTAATATTAATATATTAACATTAATATTAATATATATTATATTGATTAATAGCTAAAAAAATATGTTGTTATTTATATTACTTGTCTTAAGGCTTTAATGTAATAATATTAATAAATATTCAATAGTATTGATATTCATAAATTATGGTTTTATCTATTAGTTAATAATCAAACTATTAATAGTTCATGTGGCTTAATGCATTAATAAATTATTAATTACGACCTACTATAATTGTTATTGTTTAATAAGGTTGTTAGTGTTTAATAAGATTGATTTATTAAAGTTAACAATTAATGAATATGTTAGCCACATAAATAATTACTATATGAAATTATTAAGAACATGTTAACCTTATTATTAATAACATTAATGTTAATATTTGTATTGTAAATATTATATTTTATTATTATTCTTAATGTCTAAAACCTAACTATTCTGAGCATTATTTATAAATATTAATGATAATAAATAAATTTTATTAATGTTAATATTATAGCTTAGTTGTTATTAATATTAGAAATATTTCTAATAATGTATAACCTTCTTTTATATATTAATGTATGTGAAATATTTGTATTTATATATAATAATATATTAGTAATAAACCTAATTTTATAGAGTATATTTATTAAGCTTATTTTATAAAGTTTATTTTACTAATAATATTGATTGTGATTTAATATATTTGTTAATATTATAGGGTGGAGTTATTTTTAAATATGCTAATTTTTAGTATCTATTATTTTAATTAAATGTTTTTTTAATATTTGTTTTCTTAATATAAAATTTATTAACTTTATTATTATTGTATTATTATTGTAATATTCAAAGAAACCAATTTTTTTAATAAAAAATCTTTAATCACTCACAACAAAGAGTTGTTTGCTAAGAGCTTTACAAGGTAAGTATGTACCCTGGTTATTTTTAATTGAACTTTAATTTAAAACTCAAAACCTAAATTTGAAACTGATTTGGCTATTTTTAATTAAACCCTAATTTAAATCTCAAAACCTCAATTTGAAACTGATTCATACACTATGTTTGTTATTCTCGATCAGGAATATTGCATTGCAATTCTAATAGATTACAATTTTGTAAGAAGAGTTGTAACATAAATTGGCTAAATTCTCATACGAAACTTCACGTCAATCTAAAACTCAAAACCTACCTAGATTTGAAACTGGTAAGTGCACTAAGTGAGCTATTCTTTAACAATTGTACTGCATTGCAATTCTATTGCATTACATTTTTTCAAAAAGAATTATAGTGTACAATAACTAAACTCTCATAACAAACTTCAACAAGAACCATTTGGAAGAACATCAGACCATTATTACATGTGGTCATAAGCATATTGAATTTTCTTTCATTAAGACTATTTTAAATTTATTTTATTAATAATAATAAAAAATGGTTTGATAAACTTTATTCAAAGTTTATTGTAGTTTTAATATTTGTATTTGTAATTAAAAATACATTAATATTAATAATAGTATAAAATATATATTTTTAATATTAAACTAAATTTTATAAAATTTGTTTAAAAATTGAAAAATACAACATTCGCTGGTATTTACATATTAAACTTTATTTTATTAGGACTATTTTAAATTTATTTTATTAATAATAGGAATAATAGTTTTATAAACTTTATTTAAATTTTAATGCAGTTTTGATATTTGTATTTGTAATTAAAAATACATTAATATTAATAATAGTATAAAAAAAAATTAATATTAAATTAAATTATATAAAATCTGTATAAAGTTTGAAAAATACATCATTCATTGATATTTACAAATTCAATAAAAAAAATTCAACCGATGTTAATTGTGAATGTTGTGTGATAATTAAATTAAAACATAATATAACATTAATTATTCAAAAGTTCAAGCCATATAATAATTGAATGAATGTGATTTTGACAAAAATTGAACATGCTAATGGATTTACCATAGTTGATACAAGGAATATTGAGATTCCATGTGATTTTGAAAGCTCATATGGTGGCTTTAACAGTCCCCCCCACCATTCTCAATTCTCAAATACCTAATTTTTATATTATAAATCATGGATTTACCATGGTTGATACAAGGAATATTGAGATTCCATGTGATTTTGGAAGCTCATATGGTGGCTTTAACCGTCCCCCCATCACTCTCAATTCGCAAATACCTAATTTGTCTATTATAAATCAAAATGTACCTGAAATCATTAGAAATACATCACACAATTTTAGACAACAACGGTAGTTATTATTATTATTAATATTTGTATTTGTAATTAAAAATACATTAATATTAATAATAGTATAAAAATTATATTTTTAATAATAAATTAAATTATATAAAATCTGTATAAAGTTTGAAAAATACAACACATTGATATTTACATATTCAATAAAAAATTCAATTGATGTTAATTGTGAATGTTGTGTGATAATTAAATTAAAACATAATATAACATTAACTATTCAAAAGTTCAAGCCATATAATAAATGAATGAATGTGATTTTGACAAAACTGTTATTGAACATGCTAATGGATTTACCATGGTTGATACAATGAATATTGAGATTCCATGTGATTTTGGAATCTCATATGGTGGCTTTAACCATGCCCCCCATCACTCTCAGTTCCAAATACCTAATTTGTCTATTATAAATCAAAATGTACATGAAATCCTTAGAAATACATCACACATTTTTAGAAAGCAAGGGTAGAGTTATTATTACAACATAAATGAAGATAAAATACAATGCCTCAGACATTCTATGTTATACAACATGTCATTCTAGCGCACCTTAGAAAAGACAATATAGATCCTTCTAAATCCTAGCTAGAGCATTTGCCATCTACAATTTTTGGTCAATGATATTGCACGCTATCAAGGCATCTCTCCAAGCTCACCAAGTTGTCTTAGATGCATCAAAGGTTACACTACAAGCTATAATCCCACCAACAATCTCACAATCGAAATCTTTTCTCTCATAAAAAAAGTCCTCAAGGAGATTTATAGAAAATTGCATGACACAAGCTTCATTAGCATTAAGTGCTCGAGTTATTTTCTAAGGTTTCATATCACAAGACTTAGGTCACACAACATGTTAATGCTTGTGCTGAGATACTTCTCTTACTTTTATCTCATAAAAACCCTAGTTCCCAATAATCCACCCAAGCTTTAACCTCGCATTACAAAAGAAAAGGGCTACAATATGATTACATAGAGAAGACATGGATGATCTACACACTAGGTTGTGAGAATGAGGACACTCTCCCTATTTTATAAGATACGCTAGTTAGGAAAATAATAGAAAATGGATCAAGTGTGCAACAACCTAATATAAGTTATTACGGTATTTCCACATCAGAGTTGTTTAGTGAAGATGTACAAGCCTCATGTGGTTGTTGGAAGTCACCTCCAAATTTGTGTGGTCTTTAAGTTATGGATCCACATTTGAAGCACTCCTTGTGACATGGTTTTATGCTCTCTAAAAGAGGATCCCAACTTTAGTTCTCCTCAACATGTCCTAATTCAAAGAAAACTCCAAGTATTGCACTCTCCAAGAAAGAATCCCTCAATACCACCATTCAAAATATTAGACTATGACATGTGCTTGTAGTGGTCCTAGGGAGGAGTGCTTTTACTCCTAGTGCATGTTATGATTATCGAGACTTACGTAGGAATGTAACAGAATAAAAATATAAACATAAACATAGAGTTGGATAGGAAATAAAACTTCATGTCATTAATATTAAAAAAGTGAGATCTTCTTACATTCAAAATGAAAATAAACTAGCTTGGGCAATGGTAGCTTATCTCTAAGAAGAGATCTCACAGCTAGATGTTGCACTTGTGTCTCTAAAGCTCCAACAATCTAAAATATATGTACATAATAACCATTTTAGGGTGGGTTACAACTATGGCTGCAAAAGTTCAAAATATATATATATATGAGGTTTTATTAGATGACATAAACATCAAAACTATGTCATATTATATTAACACTAAAATATAAACCTAAATAATTTTTAGGGTATGGTGGCCTGAAAAAGTTTAACTACATTGTAAGACACATGTTTTAATGGGCGTGACTAGTTACATTTTAACACATGTTTTAGAGTAAGAGACACACATTAATATCAATGTTAACAGTAATATTGACATTAATGATAATACTAATATTAATATATTAACAACAATATTACTAGATATTATACTAGTATTAATATATTAACATTAATATTAATATATATTATATTTATTGATATAAAAAAATATGTTGTTGTTTATATTACTTATATTAAGGCTTTAACGTAATAATATTAATAAATAATCAATATTATTGATATTCGTAAATTATGGTTTTATTTATTTGTTAATAATCAAACTATTAATACTTCATGTGGCTTAATACATTAATAAATGATTAATTACGACTTACTATAATTGTTAGTGTTTAATAAGATTGAAAACGATGAATTACAATAAAATAAAGTTAAACATTAATGATTATGTTAGCCACATTAACAATTTCATCTAGTTAACAAAATATATTAAATGCTTACATTTAATAATATTATTACATAAATAATTTTTATACGAAATTATTAAGAATATTAACATTATTATAAATAACATTAATGTTAATATTATAGCTTAATTTTTATTAATATTAGAATCTTTTCTAATAATGTATAATTATATATATATATATATATATATAATTAATTATATATATTATATATAATATAATATATATATAGAATATAATATATATACTATTATATATATATATATTATAATATATATATATTAATATATTAGGCTAACTTCATTATTATACAAAAGGTTACAAAAAGGTTACATCGAGGCAGGCCTCAAAATTCACCATACTGAGATGGATTTAGCAAAGCTTGACACCTAAGTGTAAAACGACCCTTGACACAGAACCTTGATAACTAGAGGACAGACAATTGTCACAGACCATAATCGGAAGACCAACAGATTGCCAAAAACCGTAACCAGCTGAGAGATAGACAAAATGACCCAGACATTACTACCAGTCCCAGACTTTATCCCAAGAGTGCTACAGATTACAATATAACAGCACACATAGCTATGTATGAGAACCGCTTCCGACCTGAACAGAGCTGAGCATGGCTTAAGCTTTACAGAAAAAACCCCACGAAGAAGGCTCATAACTAAAATTACCAGACAAACGCCATTGAAACGCCAAAACCACCGCCTTGGGCAATGTCCTGACCAGAACGCCCTCGAGGCAGGCTCAAGCATCCACGAGGTGGAGGGCTGCTCCTCCACGATCCTGCATCCGTATTGATCCGACGCGCTTGAATCCGTGTATGGCTCGTCGTCTTTTTCCGGCTCGCTTGGGCCCGCCACCGCACCCGAGGTATCCGCAGGCTGAGCTCTTTGACACAGAACTGGAGAAGGAGGCCTTTGTTCCTCAGAGACTTCTGGTGGAACTGCATTATCACATTTCTCAATTCGAACAGATACATAGTATGTTGAATTATCCAGTGAACATGGGAAAGGAAATCGAGTTGAGGGATGCGAGCTATGCGCGCATACAGTAGCACGAGCACGTCCTCTACCTCTCCCTCGGCCTTGCCTTGCACCCCGTGAATCAATTCCATTTGAGGAGGATTCCATGGAGTGAGAGGAGCGCTGAGGATTGGCTCTTCCTCTGGAGCCTCCCCGATACCCGCCCCTGCGGCTACTAAGGCGAAGCCGTTCTCGCGGCATTCTGAAATGAAATGAAAAGTGAAACTGGAGCGGAGACTTCACAGAGAGCAATGGCTCCTCGAGTCCAAAGGCACAGGAGCCAAGAACTCAATCCAAAAGACGTGAAGAATTTCAGGGGCACAAAAGGCAGGAGATACCCGACAGCGGGAACACAAAGGGGCGGAACAAGAATAAACATCGAGAGCCGACCATACAAAATCACAGGAGCGTGATACTGACAGACTATATGTTCAGGGCGCTCAGAGGAAGAGACCAAGGCCTTCTGAGTTGAGGGCCGAGGTCTAAACCTCTGAGACCTCTTCCAAGACCCAAAAACCAACTGCAAACCACACAAACGATATCCCCAGAGCCAGAAAATAGACAGAACAGAATGAAAGAAGTGAATTACCAGCACAGGCTTGCAGTTAATATACTGTGAAGCGACGACCCAGGCCATGAGCAAACCAACACAGAGTAGCTGCATACTAAATGTCGGATAAATAGAACTCGGGCAAGGCATAATGCGATGGGCGGCTAGCTGCAGGTTGTATTTACTGCCCGCCTTCAAGTTAACGCGACGGGGGTGGCAGGCCCTTAAATGAACAGGACAGATGGCGGGACTGGGCTGCCACTTGCCCAGTGGGAAGCCCGCCTCTGTACCATCCCCTTTAATTTTCACCCGCAGCCGGGAATAATTTTTTATATATTAATATATGTGTAATATTTATATTTATAGATAATAATATATTAATAATAAACTTAATTTTATAGACTATATTTATTAAACATATATTATTAAGTTTATTTTACTAATAATCGATTTATTGAGTGCGATTTCATATATTAGTTAATATTATATGGTGGAATTATATTTTAATATGTTGATTTTTATTTAAAATTACATATTCCTAGTATTTATTATTTTAATTATTTGTTTTTCTTAATATTTGTATTCTTAAGATAAAATTTATTAATGTATTCTCATTGCAATATTCAAAGAAACCAAACCTTCTTTAGAAAAAAGTATTTAATCACTCACAACAAAGAGTTATTTACTTCCATCTTTATAAGATAAGTATACAATCTTGTTATTTTTAATTAAATCTTAATTCAAAACTCCAAACCTAAATTTCAAACTGATTTGGCTATTTTTAATTATACCTTAATTCAAAACTCAAAACCTCAATTTGAAATTCATTGGTGCACTATGTTAGTTATTCTTTAACAGATGGATTGCATTGCAATTCTATTACATTACAATTTTGCAAGAAGAGTTGTAGGGTACATTGGCTAAATTAGCATAGGAAACTTCACCTCAATCTAAAACTCAAAACCTAGATTTGAAACTCGTAAGTGCACTATGAGAGCTATTCTTTCACTATTGTTATGCATTGCAATTCTATTGCATTATAATTTTGCAAAAAAAGTTGTAGTGTACATTAGCTAAATTCTCATAACAAACTTCAAGAAGAATCATTAAGGTTCAAGGTTTGTAACACTTTAGTAAATTATCTTAATAAAAACTTAAATAAAAGTTAGAGAACAATTTTTAAAATGTTATCAAACTATTTCAGTTTAGAGTTTATCGTTTATGGTTTGGGGTTTAAAATATTATAAAATGCTTAGGATTTACAGTTTATAAAACTTTAGTAAATCCTTTTAATAAACACTTAAAAAAGTTACAAAACGATTGTTAAAATGTTATAAGATGATTAAGGTCTCATGTTTAGGGTTTAAAATGTTATAAAATTCTTATCATTTAGGGTTTGAAATGTTATATAATGCTTATTGTTTATAACACTTTAGTAAATTATTTTAATAAAGACTTAAAAAAAAAGTTAAAAAACATTTTTTATTATGCTTTAAAATGATTATTGTTTAGGGTTTACGATTTATGATTTACGATTAAAAATAATTTAGTAAAATATTTTAATAAATAAGTAAAAAAAGTTACAAAACACTTTTTAAAATGTTATAAAATGCTTAGTGTTTACCATTTAGGTTTTAAAAAGTTATAAAATACTTAGGGTTGAGGGTTGAGTTCTTAAAGTATTATGAAATGCTTAGGGTGTATCTTTTAGGTTTTAGAATGTTATAAAATATTTAGGGTTTAGGGTTTAGGGCTTAAACTATTATAAAATGCTTAGGTTGTAGGGTTTAGCATTTAGATTTTATAAAACTTTAGTAAATTCTTTTAATAAACAATTAAAAAATAGATACAAAACGATTGTTAGAAAATTCTTAGGGTTTAGGGTTTATAACACTTTATTAAATTCTTTTGATGAACTGTGAAATGATAGTTACATAAAAAACTTTAAAACGTTATAAAATTCTTAGGGTTTGTTGTTTAAGCTATATGCCTTGGGATTTAGAGTTTAGGGTTTATGGTTTAGCATTTACACTTAAAAATGTTATAAAATGATTAGTGTTTAATGTTTATCACCCAAAAGAACAATCAAAATGATGAACTCCATATCACGTTTATGAGCTATGCTTTTGAAGGGGAATAGCTCTCCAAGAATATAGCATTCAGACAAAACCATCCCAAATTGTTAGAGGAAAAGGTATTTGTAAGCTATTCGTTGATTCTATTAATGCACGTGAGGATGATTTATATTCAAATGATGAAACATTTTTACCTTAGAATGAAATTTCATGTGTTCCAGACAATTATTACTCATGGTATATTGATATAAATATCTTCCCGATGCATGTCACTACTCATTATTTAGATGTGAGGAAAATTAAATAATTAAGACTAAAATAAACTCCTTTTAATGTAATGAATAACATCATTTTTAGAAAACAAAATTGGTGGAGTTTTTCTTCATTGTTTGGAATGGGAAGGTTCTAATTTTTTTTTGAAATAACTACATTTAGGGATTTATGGGGGTCATTTTCGTAGAGAAACCACAACACACAAAGAGGTAAGTTTCGGGTATTATGGGCCAACAATGATTAAGAAAGCTCTTTGCTTGCCCTGAGAACGTGAAATCCACTAGAATGTTGTTGGTAGACTCATAAAGCTACCATTTGTATTACTTTCTCTCATTTATAATGTAGATTTATGTACTTTTTATTATGTTGGTGACTCAAATGTATATCGTTGGATTATGTGCCTCTCTTTATGATATGAAAATTACTTTCTCATATAGATATGCTAAATATTTTGGGGCCAACGTCCCCTAGCCTAGCCTTTCCTACCCTAGTCTTGTCTACCCTACCTTACTCAAGGCTTGTCTAACCTAGCCTAGCCTAGCCTACTATCATACCATACCATAGCCTGGCCATGTTTCCTCTAGCCTACTAAAGCCTAGCCTACTCTATCCTAGCTTAGCCTAACCCAGCCTGTCCTAGGCTACTCAAAGCTACATTAGGCTAGCTTTCTCTAACCTATTCTAAACTAGCCTAGCCAACTCTATCCTACTCTATCTTAGCCCAGCCTATCCTACGCTATCCTAGCCTACTCTATCCTATCATAGTTTAGCCTAGCCTAGCCTTTGCTATTGTAGGCTAATCTAACCTACTTTAGCCTAGACTAGAATAGCCTAGCCAACTCTTTCGTACTCTATCCTAGCCTAGCCTAGCCTAGCCAACTCTATCATATGCTAGCCTAACCTAACCTAGCCTAGCGTACTCTTTCCTAGCCTAACTAAGCCTGCTCTTTCCTATCCTT
>APFE030524730.1:34873-85807 GCA_000404065.3 Pinus taeda
CCTCTCTTGATGGGATAAGTTCCTCTATCATAGGGGTGCATGAACCATCTGGAGGCGCTCAATACACATCAAACACTCTTCTAGAAGGCTATAGAAGTGACCACGAGTAACTTTTTAGAGATGAAACTCACGCCTTTTGACCTTTACAGGGGTACGCACCCAACCTTTAGCTTACAGAGCGTATAAATACGCAGGTACAGTGTGTTAGGAGTGCGTACATGTAGGAAAGGTAGAGAGAACCTGCGTACCCAGAGATAAACATGTTTTAAAGTGACTTTCTCTCTTTTTGAAGTTTGACATGAAGAGCAAAGGTTTGAGGCTTGACAAGGAGGACAACATGGCTATTTAACTACAGATAACCATGGTGACAAATTTCAGTGTAACAGTAGTATTGGGCCAAAAGGAAAACCTTGTAACCTATGTTATTTATTTTCTTAGTAAAAATTTGACTCCTGCTGTATTAAATAACACTGTAACTGAAAAAGCATTCCTTGTTGTGGTTTATGCTATTAATAAGTTTAGACATTACATTATTGACCATGAAGTTTTTGTACATACTGACCATTCTGTTTTTTGGTACCTTATGAATAAACTAGTTACTAATGGCATAATTACTAGGTGGCTTTTGCTGCTGCAGGAATTTGACATCACAATATTGGATAGGCTAGGAAGAGAAAATCAGGTAGTTGATTTCCTTTCCAAGCTCAACCATGAAGGTGGGGACGATCCTGTTAATGACAGCTTCCCAGATGAGAACTTGTTTTCCATTTCTGTCGAATCACCTTGATTTGCAGATATGGCCAATTACCTTTCTACAGGGAAGTTACCACCCTATTTTTCATCTAATCATAAAAAGAAAATTATTATAAAAAGTGCTAATTACTCTTGGATAAAAGGAGATCTCTGTTTCACTGGTCCTGATCTGATTATTCACAGGTGTGTCAGAGAGGACGAGGTATATGATATCTTGGGAGACTGCCACAATGAAACATGTGGGGGGCATTTTGCAGATAGACGAACAAATTATAAAATCCTCCACTTGGGTTGCTATTGGCCAAGTATTTTAAAGGATGCAAAGGAGTATGTTTGGAAGTGTGACAACTTCCAAAGGATAGGGTGACTTGTGCAGGTAGATGAGATGCCTTTACAGCCACAAGTTCCCATGGAACCATTTCAGGGTTGGGATCTTGATTTTGTAGGCCCCATTAATCTTATGTCCAAAGGTAAGAAGCATATTTTAGTATGTACTAATTATGTTACAAAGTGGGTGGAGGCAAGAGCAGTGCCTAGAGCAACGAAGAAAGTAGTGGTAGATTTTCTCTTTTCTAATATTTTTGTAAGATTTGGGGTAATGAGGGAAATTGTTACTAATCAGGGAACCGAATTTGTATCTAAGCTTGTGTAGGGAATTGTGCAAAAATATCAGATCACTCATCGAAAGTCCACTCCCTACCATCCATAGGCCATTGGCCAAGTGGAATCAACAAATAAAGTGTTGGAGACAATCCTAACTAAGATAATACAACTACATAAAAAGGATTGGTTAGATCGAATTCCAGAAGCCTTATGGGCTGACAGAATCACCTAGAGAAACACTACTAGGTTTTCTCCATATGAATTAGTATATGGAAAACAAGTTTTATTACCAATTGAATTTCAGATCAGAACTTTTAAGATGGCAGCATAATTGGGCATAGATCTCACTAAGGAACAATAACAGAGGATCCTGCAACTCAATGAACTAGATGAGATTAGGCAAGATTCTTTTAGCATACTGACCTTATCCATCAACAAAGGGATAAATGGCACGACATGTACATTAAAAAGAAGCAATTTAAAAAGGGAGACAGGGAATTGTTGTTTGATTCAAAATTTAAGAATTTTAAAGGAAAGTTTAACACACATTGGCTTGGTCCTTATGAGATAGAGAAATTATTCGATAATGTATCTATTCGAGTCAATAAAATAGATGATGAAAATGTTACCTTCTTGGTAAATGGGCATTGACTTAAGTTATATCAGAATCCCCAATCTAAGGAGGAATTTTTGGAGGAGATTGTGAAGTAGAAAGAGCTGTAAATGGTAGGAAAGGGGAGTATCTCTTTCACCACCTCTTCTCGATTCTTTTTCATAATAAATTGAGCTTACTTTGTTCCTTCTCATGCTCAGTAAACCATGAGAGGAGTGTCTATTGGATACAGGTTTACACCTTTTCCGACTCCAATAGACTACTTACGGAAAAGGAACCCCATTGGAGTTTTCTCTTTTAGTATTTCAGACTCTCTAAAATTGAATCCGACGAGCATGAACTACCCTGAGCTCATTAAAATCACAAGATAGTAGATCCCTCGGGATCCCCAAATAAATTCTATTTCATAAATCTTTGATTTTCTCGTGTTGGACTTATGTGGGATTCTCTACAGCCCTCCTTCCAACAATCTTGGCGCATCAACATCAGCACATTATCTGGGTCCAAGATCAGAGATATGTGATGCCTTAAATCCTATACACATCAATGATAGGTTATCTCACTTGCAACAATGGAGATTCATTAAAGTTCCTTGACTGTTGGATCTTGCAGGGGTTTCGACAACAACTCATCTATTCACACTTGTTGGGATATATCAGTTGTACCTTGATCCTCACTCTCATTATTGGTTATGAACCTTGCATTGGTTAACAATTGATCTTAATGACTGGTAATCCAACGAGATTACTACACATTCGACTTCAACACCTTTATTCACGTGGTAGTGAACTGTACAAGGATAGGTGAAGTTGGAGTTCCAGATTGTTCCTACAAATAGATCAAGATCAATTAGACATAAAAATGGACAACAACTTAAAAAACAACAAGTGAAGGGAATTTACATTATCATTTTTTTTAGGATTTATTCATTGGTATTCTTCTATTTCCCGCAGAAGTTATGATTTCCTGTAGAAAAAATTCCTGTAGAAGAATTTCCTGCAGCATAATATTGGCTGTTGCACTCTCGATATTATTCAATTAATTTCAAATAGAAAATATTTCAAAGATCTGATAAGCCGTAATTGAGTTATAAAAGTATTCAAAGAAAATTGACCTCATGAAACCTCATGATCCCACACATGATACGATTTTTGAACGGTTCATCATTGCAAGGAAAGGACATGTGTCATCAGGTACTCGATGGTTGTATGGTAAGTTAAAAAGGTATTTTCAATGTCAATTGTTTAAGGACTAAGGTAATGGTATGCATTTTTTTTTTGCATTATTATGAGTCACATTCACCCTTGATTGAAATGGCGACCATTCCAAATCATGACATGTGGTTCCATTCCCAATACACTTCGAAATGTACAACAATGATTTCCCAATGAATTTTGCAATAACAGATCATGGTTTTAAATCATGATCATGTTATGCTCCACCTCGACCCGCCTTAATTTAATTTTTTTCACTCATCTAATCGAGCTATCTCCCTCATTGTATCCTAAAAACACTCTGTCTAGCTTGTGGAAGCTGTTGAAAGGGCCAAATCAAACCCTACACTTCCCTACACACAACATATGGTAAGATTAAGGTCAGCTGTCCATTTTGAGTCACAGGGGCTGAAGCTATTAGATGCATACCCTCATAGCAAGAAGTGACTAGAAAAGGTAGGGTGGCTGCCCTTATTTCTAAAGTTCAATGGACACAATTTTGAGGTAACTAAGTTATTTTCCGTGAACATTGATTAGGAATAGACCTAGGTCAGTAATATAAAATTTAAATTAATCGAAGAGCTAGTAGCTTGAGCCTGTGGTATTTCACTAGAGGGAGAGTGTTGGTTTAAAAACCAGTGGATTAATAAGGATGTCCGTTCACCTTTCCTAAAGGAGGAGCATGCAAACCTGGACTGGGGAAAAGGAATTCCACAAAGCTATCTAACTAGAAAGTATTGACACCTTTTATATTTACTTCAAAAATATATAACATGCGAAGGACAATTTGGCCTGGCTTTTCTGTTTCATATGTGACTTCTTGGTCACTTTCGAGATAATCCTCTCAATTTACATCATTATTTGAGGATGTCCCTATTTAAAATCGCTACTTCCACCCAGAAGAGGCACGCTAACCTAAAGGAGAACCTCTACCACCACGACCTAGTTAAAATTACCATGGTAGAAGTATTAAGGGAACACGTGAATACTTGGGAAGAGTTCCTTATCGGAAAACATTTCATGGATGAGAAAGAGTTTCTTGAGTTAGACACTAGAGAAGTGGAGTCAAGCCAGAGGCTAAGGAAGAAAATTCAGACTCCTACTCAGCTAGAGAAGTACCTACATTGTTAAGGACCAAAGGGACATGATTGAGTCTAAAACAAAAGAAGAAGTCATGGACTAACAACCAAGAGGAAGTTTCAAAGTCACCAAAGCTTGAGAAGGCCAAGCTAGAGCCTACATCACAAAAGAAACCCTAGACCCTCATCCAACCAGAAGAGAAAGAGGATTTTATAGTCACTAAGGAGACCGTGGGAAGAAAATCACCAGTGGATGCCACTACTACCCCTGCTAAGCACTTTACTAGAATCCAAGCTACTAATCTGCCTACATAAGAAAGAAACAAGGAGGGCACACCCCGAACAAAAAGGAAGGCCAAGAAACCAAAAGGGAAACAAGTTTAGATTGAGACAATGAAGTTTATCGACAAGGAGGAATGAGAAACAACACCCCAGGAAACCCAACAGTCGAATTAAACCAAGGAGAAAACCATTGAAGACCATCTAGGATCAGAAGAACAAAATATTCCTCCTTCCCCTCAACAAGAATATGCAGGAACTTCAAAGAAAAGATAGTCATGCCATATGCTAGAGGAAGCCATCATTGAACTACAATGTTGGAGAGAGTCTTGCAGAAGGCAAACATGGCCCTTAAGGAGAACAACCTATGCCTACAGAAAGAGTTAGAAGAATGGAAGACCAAATACCAGAAGGAAAGAAAGATAGTGAAGAAGAATCGGGTTCAAATGATACATCTGAAAAAATGCAATGAAGAATACAGGGACAGAGTCAAGAAGGCTGAATCCAACAGAGCTCAGTTGTATCATTTGGCTACAGTAGCTGCAACAGAAGGAGGGGATTGAGTTTTTCCTTTTGCATACTTCTATATATATATATATATATATTATATATATATATATCTATAAATAATATAAATATATATCAGTTTTGCTGCATGGGGACATCAAGATGCTAGGTGTGGGGGGAGATGTTTGGGCCTAGTTTTTGAGCACTTTTTGACAACATTCCTAAGGCCTTACCCCTTTAAATACCCTTTTTCCTATCTAATTACCATCCTTTTGATACCTAGTGCCAAATTTTGACCAAGAAAGGTGATTCAGACTCTAAGGTATGCATATAATTTAAACATGTCATTTTTCTTTATTACTAAGCAATTTGATATTGAAAGCTACCTAATTTTAGTAATATATGATTATCAGAAGAAGTAATCGAATTTCGTGCAAAATATCTATTTCTGGGCAAATTCGTGATTTCTTGCAGCAACACCAATTTCCTGTAGCAACGATGGAATTTCCTGTAGACACCGTTGATGGTTAGATATGTTCTGATCACTCCCAGGAGAAACAGAACATGGGTTTTGTTTGAAAAACATTCCACATGGATTCTATCCTATCACCTATTCTAGATTTAGCTTTCTCAACTACACAACTCTCTTCCTTCTCATTTCGGCCAGTTTTGGGGAAAAGCGGTTCATGTTCAGCAGATTTGGGTTTTCTCCATGCTTCCAGTCATGGAGAAAACCAACGATATCTATTTACTATGTCTTTGTCTCATTTTAGCAAACAATTGTAATTTTTACTTAGTTAGGCAAAATATAGAACTAGGCATGCATCTTGTGCTTAGATTTGTAAGTTTGAATGATTGGAATTAGTATGATTTAAATTGATGTTTGATACTTAATCTTTCTCTTGGTCTGCATCAACAATCCTAGATGTTGTGGAGAGATTAATTATCTACTCCATAACTTTTTCTTCTAAGTGATGAGAGAGAGAAGGGAAATTTGGGATTGTGTGAGTGGTATTTTTGCACTGGAAGTGTCAGCCTGCATATATTTTTCACAACACCTCACAAGGTTACAAATAACCCTTGATTGATAATTAATGTATGTGCGTCAAATTATAAAGTTATAATTTTCCCCAACAGTGACTATTGTCACCAATACTAATATGGCTCCATTGCAAGGTGATACCAATGACTAGTGCATTTAGGTTTTTGAGTTTCCCATTTGTATCCTTTCTAGTGTCATACCAATTCAAATACTCTTTAACATCATCATACATGCAAGGATCTAGAGGGTGCCATATTCCTGTGTCCAAATAAACGATTAGATTAGCAAACTCCAATTGTGTTTTATTGAGAGAAGGCACATACAACTGAACAATCATCTTAAATAAGTTTTCAACATTCTCTAGAGATCTACCTAACCAAAATTGTAAAATCATGATATTGTTGGAAATATTGAGAGGGGGAGTGAATCAGTATTCCTTAGCAATTATCACTTTTAAATATTTTCAGAGCATTAGTTAATCTACAACTATTATTAATGTTTATCTAGTAACAACAGTAAACAAAAGAACACAATAGGCACACAAATTTTAGGTGGAAATCCCCCTCTGGGTCAAAAGCCACCAAACACTTTTCTAATAAATTCTTAATCTTTAGCCCCAACTGAAATGAAAGTTACAACTTCCTAGAATTCTAGAAAATCATTCTTCTCTAGCTCCCACTGAAAGGACACACCAACGCCCTGGTTTCTTAAGTAGTCAACTGAATGGATTCCCCAACATCCTAGACTAACCTACCACCCTGAAGTGTTCACAGGCTCCAACCTGTAGGTGACTTCATGCACCTACCTAACACCTCCCTAGCAACCTACAATGACTAGAAGTGAGACAAGAGTGTGGACTCCCATACCAGGGACAATGATCCACGACATAATATGATTTACAATGATTTTCTTATACTTGAATGAACACCCAATCACACTATTACCTGCAACCCAACCATGACATAATCCCAACAATGACTCCTATAACTCCCAACAATGCCTCTTTGACTCTAGGCAGATTGACTCTTTTACAATAATAACTCTTTTACAAATTTACAATGATGAATCTTTTACAGCACTGGCTTTTTGACAAGACTTGACACTTGACTCAACATTTCTTCTTGGATCACTTGTAGCTGCTGAGGTATTTTTGTGCTTGCTTCAAGTAATGGTACTTTGGCATTGCATGTCCTTCTAGTATGTGTCTGAGTTGTTCTAAAGTGTCATCCTTCCTACACATGCGTTAACAAGCAAGACCCAAATAAATACAAAACAATATACTTACGCTTTCATACAAAAACATAGGTAAGGGATGATACTCAAAATTCAAATGAAAACACTAATCATACATACCTTATTGTAGTAGACTTACCCTTGTCTGTTGATGCGTGGTGCTTATTACAGTGATCCTTGAATGCATACTTTTTCTTGCCTTCTAGGAGCTCGATATTGAATCTATTTTATCTACTTAATTTTAGATCTCCAAGGTTTGAAATTTCCTCCTGTGGTATATCTTTGAGTGCTATTTCCAACCCCAAATGTTTGATGGAGATTGGATTCTTCAAAAAAGAGTTATGCCCAACCTCCCATGATGGCTTGATTATAGATGAGTTCAATAGAGTGAACTTCTATAAAGTGCCACGTGTCACTGTTTCGACCTTCAACCATGAAATAAATACCCAACAAACTACAATTCGTCCACGTTATTTCAATGTTTACAAAATTTAAATCCAATTCTCAGAGAGAAAGCTATGATGATGTTATCTAGGCCACTTGTTTGACATGGAATTCGGGAGCCTACAAAAACCATAACTTCATCAGATCATATCTCCCAAAATATAGCGAACCAAGATCTGAAATTAGGTCACAAGGGTCATCTAGATTTCAACTCAAATAGGTTTGAATGTTAGCTTTTTAAGCTGCGTATAAAAATAGTTATACGGAAAATTCCATGATGACCGTTTGAAGCAGCGAAATCCTAGAATCCAAGGCTCTAAACTTGCTTCAAAGCAAACCTTCAAACATGATCATAATTTTGTGCCCTAACGAGACCTTAATGAAACCTTAAACTCCCTACAATAGATCCTGCATTAGAATCTCAAGAGGGCCAAGAAATTACAGAGGTCTTCTCACAAGATAGTTAATTTAAAAGTGCTTCCAAGAGGAGGATACGAGGGTCACTATTTACAGAAATGTCTTGAGTTGAGAGGGTCCTCAAAAAGTGAACATTGAAGGGATTTTAGGAGCATACAAAAATATTAATTATTGACTATCCAATGACCACAACCAATGATGAGTACCATGCCACAACTCCATGGGATTTTAGCACACTAACTGGGGTTACTAACTTCAAACATGAATAATTCTCAAACTGTGAAGAACTACATGGCGTGCCATATATCAATGGAAACATCTTGACAAGTAGAATCCATCTAGAAGATCCTTGACTTGGAATAGAAAGAGTTGACAAGTCAAAATTCCCATGCAAGATCAGGGTAGCCCCTGGTGCTGCTTGGGTTGACATCAATGACAACCACCGATAAAAAATCTCCACCTTTGTCATTGATGGCAACACAGGTACTCCCCCTGCAATCATGATACCTCTTCCTAATGCCTTATATCCCCCTTTTTCATCAATGGAAAAGGGTAACTCCCCCTCACAAATTTCCATCCTGTGGACTTGTACACACCTCCACTTCCCCTTTCTACCTAGTTAGATAAGAGAAAGAGTCTGATGAGAACTTAGGATAATCCCAAGCTTTTGGCGAAGATACTCAAATGCTTCACGAGGTAATGGTTTGGTAAAGATGTCCCAATTTTTTCCTTTGCTCCAAGATATTCAAGCTTGATATTCTTTTTGATGGCCCGCTCTCTAACGAAATGATATTTGATCAGAATGTGCTTTGTTTTGGAATGCATCACAGGGTTCTTGGAGATACATATGGCACTGGTGTTATCACAGAAGATGGGAATAGGCTCATCAAACTTGACTTGAATATCTTGCAAAGTTTGCTTCATCCAAATAAATTGAGTACAACAAGATGCTTCCACAATATATTCTTCTTCTATTGTGGATAACGAGATTGAAGACTGCTTTTTACTTAACCATGAAACAAGGCAACCACCTAGATAAAATGTTGCTCCACTGGTACTCTTACGATCATCAACACTTCCTGCTCAATCTGAATTTGTATAAGCTTGGATAACTAGATCATTTCCTTTGGGATACCATAAACCATATTTTGTTGTGCCCTTAAGATATCAAATAATTCTTTTGACGCCAATAATATGAGATTCTTTTGGTGCTACTTGGAATCTTGCTACTTGTCCAACTAATTTCATTACATCTAGTCGAGAAGCTGTCACATATAGAAGACTTCCAATCATAGATCTATACAACCTATGGTTCACATCCTTTAAAGAATCTTCTAAAATTAACTTGAAACCTGTTACCATTGGGGTAAGGACAGGGTTGCAATCTTCTTTCTTGAATTTCTTAAGAATTTCCTTGAACTACTTGTTTGATATATAAATATTCATTTATCATGCTGAGATATCTGAAGCCCTAAAAAGTATGTCAGCTCGCTAAGTAGAGACATTTCAAACTCACTTTGCATATTTGTGGCAAAGTTTTTACTTAATTTGTCATCATTACTTCCAAAGATTATATCGCCCACATATACGTTGATAATTGTTAGGTTATCTTGATCTCCTTTCACATAGATATTGTTGTCAATGCTTCCTTTCTTGAATCCTTATTGATGTATAAATCCATCAAGATGAGCATACCAAGTTCTAGGAGCCTTTTTGATACCATATAGTGCCTTCTTTAGTTTGCAGACATAGTCTTCCTTGTGAGAGAGCAGAAAACCTTCAGGTTATTCAATGTAAACTTCTTCTTCGAATTCACCATTTAGAAAGGTTGAATTAACATCCATTTGGTACACATTGATTTTTCTCGAGCATGCATAAGCGAGAAACATCCTGATAGCTTCCATTCTGGCAACGAGAGCAAATGTTTCTTCAAAATCAATTCCTGCGACTTGTGCATGTCCTTTGCAGACTAATCTTGCCTTATTCTTGGTAACCGGTCCTTCCTCATTCAATTTGTTTCAGAAGACCCATTTAGTTTCAATAAAATTTTTATCCTTTGGTCATGGAACCAATTCCCAAGTGTCATTCTTCTCAATTTGATCCAGTTCTTCATTCATAACTGTTATCCAGTGTTCATCTTAACTAGCTTCCTCAAAATTTCTAGGCTCAAAAGTTGCTAAAAGAGTAAGGTGGGCTTGCTGTGATGAACAAAACTATAGACTTATTATGGTTCTAATTCCTTCATTTATGTTTCCGATGATTTTATTTGACGAATGATTCTTTTGAAACCATTCTTTTAAAATTTTTGGAGAAGTTTCTTGTACATCCTGCTGATCATTTCTTATTTCTTCTTGGTTGACTATTGTTTCCTTATTTGATTGGTCTTGTTCTAGAGCTTCTTCTTCATCCTTGATAGATTCTAACTCAATCCCCTCATAGACGATCTCATTGTTATCCTTTAGAACACAATCTTTGTCAAAAGTGACATTTATGCTTTTAAATATTTGTTTCCACCTCAGATTGTAGCATCTATAAGCCTTTCTTTTGCATGAATAACCAACTGAAATACCTTCGTCAACATGGAAATTGAACTTGCCCAATTTTTGGTCTTCTCGTTTGATGTAGCATTTACTTCCAAATATTTTGAAGTATTTGACGTTAGCTAATCTTCCCTTCCATAGTTTGTATGAAGTCATGTTATAATTGTTCTTGAGAAGACCTCTATTTATAATGAATATGGTTGTATCGATTGCTTGAACCCATAATTTATCATCCAATTTTGACATTCATCTAGTCATTTCATGTATGGTTTTGTTTATAAAAAAGCAAATCAATTCTACTGTGGTGTTTTGGCTGTTGAGAATTTCCTTTTTATCCATTTTTGTCACAATATTGCTGAAATGCTTTGCACGTGAATTATCCACCATTATATGATCTCAATCATTTGATCTTCAAATCAGTTTCATTTTCGACCAATTCCCTGTAGATTTTGAAACATTTGAATGCCTCATATTTTTTCTTTAAGAAACTGAAAACTGTCATTCTGGTGTAATCATCTGTCATTAGCATAAAGTATAATTCACTGTCCAAACCTTTTGTTCTCATAGGACCATATAGATCAGTATGTATTAATTCTAATGGATGTGACGCAACGTTGGGTCCCTATAATACTAGTGATTGCCCCATTACTATTGTAGTTATACCCCTTATTAATATTGTTGTGCCCCTATTGTCCCCATATTGTTATTACTGTGCCCCATAGAATCCCTCTATTGTTATTTTTGTGGCTTTATATTATTATTGTTAAGTCGGCTGGGTTATATTGTGACTCCTTAGACTCCTATATATAGAAAGGAGGTTTTTTCATTTGAATCATCCAAGAATTGTTCATTTATGGAATGTAAAGGAGGTTGCCCCCTCGAAGAGGCTGAATTATAAGGCGTTGATCTATCTTTTCTATCTTTTCTTGAGCTCGTTTCATAACATGTTGCATGTTTGGTAATGTGAGCACTAGTGTAGAACATAGGTGATTCTTCAACTCGGAGAATGCTCGCTATTGGGTTTCCAATGAAAATAACTTTTCTTTTGCTTTTCCCTTAGTGACTTGACTTAAAGGACAAGTGATATGAGAGAACCCCAACATGAACCTACGATACAAATTGGCAAGACCCAAAATGTTGCAAAGCTCCATTAGAGTGGATGGGGCTGGCCAATACTGAATGACGTGTATCTTGGATGGGTCTACATGTACACCTTGGTCATCAATGATGTACACAGATATTGAACCTCAATCAGGCCAAAGGTGCATTTCTACAAGTTAGCACATAGCTTGTGTTATCGAAGGGTTTGAAGGACCTATCGAATATGGTCTAGGTGCTCTTCCCAAATATGGTTGAAGATCAAGATGTAATCTAAATACACCACCACAAATTCATTGGTGAAGGGTCACAAGATGTTGTACATGAGTATCATGAAGGTTTCAAAGGCATTCGTCAATCCAAATGACATGACCAACCATTCAAAAAGGCCCTCCTTGGATTTGAAGGCAGTCTTCCACACATTGTAGGGTTTGATAGGCACCTGGTGATAAGCTAAATTCAAGTCAATCTTGCTGAAATATTTTTCCTCCTTGAGCTGGTCCATATGGTCATCAATTTGCGAGACTGGGTACCTATTTTGGACAGTGATCTTGTTCAGTGCCTGATAAGAAATCGAGAGCCTCCAGGTACCATCCTTCATTGGTACCAATACAATCGGGCTCCCACAAGGTGATGATCTTGGTCTAATGTGCCATTTCTACAGTAGTTCTTGAATTTGCCTCTTGATCTCATCATTCTCCATAACAGAGTGTCGATAGATCGTTCCGTTGGGTAGCGACACACCTGGGGTCAAATAGACGGAGTGCTTGACCTAACGGTGTAGACGTACCCCTGTGGGTGAGGAAAAAATATCCCTGTACTCCTCCATGACCTTTTCCATCTACTACTATTGTGTAGAGGAGCCCTGCCTAGAAGTCGTGGCCACAACCTTATTCTTGTCTTAGGGGAGAATCATAAGAAAAACAAATTTCCTAGTCTCAAAAATGATTTTACTGCATTACTTTGTAGTGATGAAAGAAATGGGAGTAGGCGGGGCTACATTCGACATCCTTTACAACTTATTAGCCAAAGTGATAATAAAAGAACAAGGTCTAGGCTCATATATAGCATGTTTCTTCCACAACTGCAGTTGTCCTAACAATATATCAGAAGCTTCAAGAGGAGCAACGTCACACAGTACCTCATCCAGGAAGAGCTTAATGTTTTAGGGAAGGTGGAATTGCTGACTGATACAAATATCTCGTCCTTGGTGAAGCCTTCCAATGGTGTATGGTTGTGGATGTGTTGTAGTCTTTAGGCTCGGTCACTTCACGACCTCTTTTGAAATGAGGTTCTTTTGGCTCCCACTGTCAAAAATGAACTGCAACAGAGAACTCCTCACCCACATCTGTGAGTGGACGAGGCGTTCCCCCTCCTCTGGATCTTCAGGCTCAATTTTCTGGATCTTTGTGGTGGCTGCAGTGGCACTGGGCTCTACATCAATAATCTTCTTCCCTTTGTCAGTTCCCTTATTGGGTTCTGATTCAGAGTCAAAACCTGCATCTGATTCAGAGGCCTTCAGCTTGGCCACCTGTGCTTGCTTGTCCCGACTCTCACTTGTATTGTGAGTGGATCTCTTATGGAAATCACACCATTTTCCAATGGCCTTATTCATCTTCGTGGTGTTGTTGTTTGCTTGTAGATTTGGTAGGTTGTCCTGGGTAGCCCCGCCTTGGCTTGGTCATTTCTTCTATTGTTTGGGGGCACCTTTTCCTTGCTTTGGATTCACAGATCTAAAGTCCCACTTCATCTGTTTAAACTTCTTCTCAATCTTTACAACGTATTGATACGCCATGCCAAGCGAGGAGATGTCTAGGAACCCCATCTTGTCCTGGATGTACTTGTGTAGATAGTCGCGGTACTTGAGTGGCAAATTCTGCTTAGTATCCTTGATACCCAGCTTCGTGCGAAGGGTATGGAAAGTGTTTGTGAACTCTAGCCCATCTTGGTCCCTTCCCTGTTGTAGCATGGTAAACTTTATAAATTTATCTTCATAGCTTTCAATAGGGTAATATTGTTCCTTGATGACATCTCGGAAAGAATTCCAAGTGGGTACAACTGAAAACAATGAGGGTTCACTTTCATCATTTTTTCCATAGTAGGTTTTCCACAAGTCCTTGACATGTGGGCTGGCTTTGAGAAGTGAAAAAGTAATCTTCTTTTGATTAGAAAAGTCATGAGCTGAAAAATATCCTTCCAACAGATTTAAACATTTATCTACGGCATTTGCATATATCAGGCCTTCACATATGGGAATATTGAAGTTAACTTGTACCTTAAAATGAGTAGCACCTCCAGAGTCATCCGTGGGTAACCACCATAGGATATGGGGAAAGCTATCCATCATCACCTCCGTCTGTTGCTCGAGGGCTTCTTCAAGCAAAATTTTGAAAGGATCTCCTGCCCCCTCATCTTTTGTTTCTTCTACAATGGGAGGTTGCCAGGTTTTGCAAGGCCTATCTTGCAATGGTTCAACTAGATCAAGCCCTCAATCCTTATACCCTGACCTCACTGGGGACATGGAAAGAAAAACAAAGAAAGAAAACACTGCTCTAATACCACTAATCTAAACTTAAACAAGAATGCTACAACTTACAGATATAATCATAAACACATAGATGAAGAAGAAAAACACTTCATTTCGTTAATAGAAAAATATTGAACTATGTGTACAAAGAAAATGGAAATAAGATAGCTCAGGCGATGGTAGCTTATCTCTGAGAAGATATGTGGCAACTACATGCCTCCGAACTGAGTTACAATTAGACTCAAGAGCATTTTTATTATTGAATAATAAGAGAAAAACCTTGAACAACCAAGAGGGGATGTAACACGAAGCGTTTATGGGCCTGGTTGGGGTTAGTTGGGCAACCAACTTCCCAGGGCCATAACTTGGTTATATTATCTCTCTTTGATATGTATGATATCTCATTGGAAAGATCTCTCTGAGGACTACAACAACTGATGTGTTTGTTGTAATAATCACAAAGGATCTTTTCCAAAAATATATCATTTAGGCCTCAAAATGGCCCTGGAAGTTCAAGACCCGAAAAACTTCCAAAAATAATAAATTGTGCTACAATTAAGGAAATTGAAAAACTAAAAGAAGCAATGGTGAGGGTCCAAGTGGAATAGGTGGGTGGCCACCAATATCCACCTACATCAGTACTATCCCCTTAGGAAGCAATGGTCTCCATTACGTTGAGTTCCTCCATGAGATGAGGAAACTTCTATTGAGCTTGGTCCGTGGTGAGCCATTTGCCTTGGTGAAGGAGTTGGCTTGCTTTGACAACTTGATAAGATGTACCCACTATGTATGAGTTCTATTGATCTATGTGTCTGTGATCTGATCAATTGCGAATTCTTCCATGCAGTCCGGCTTGAGCTCTATTGGTGTGAGATGTTCTACAATTTCATATGTGTCCAATAATGGTGGAAAGTGTGGCCAAAGGTGATCTACATTGAACACTGGGTGCAGACCAAGGAACGTTGGGGTCCTAAGATCAAAGGCATTGTCATTGATGACCTTGGCGATGGTGTATGCCCATATCAAAGTGGGTGAAGCTTGCGGTGGGGTATAGCAAGGTGCTCCTTCTGCAAATGTAGCCTAACTTTGTCGCCCACATGAAACTTGTGTGGCACTCGATGTTGATCATGACATTTCTTCTACTTAGCATTAGCTCTGTCCAATATATCATTGACCTATTGGTGTATGTGTTGAATGTGTTCAATGAAGTTGTTAGCCCTTTCAGCTTTGGACTGCACGTGAGCCAAATCTACCTGAGTGGTTGCTAATGGTATGACCACATCAATGGGGCATAATGGTTGAAATCCAAGCCCTACCTGAAAGGGGTTATGTCTTGTTGAGCTGTGGAGAGATATGTTGTAGTTGTGTTGGACATAGGGGAGACTTTCATCCCATGTACGTGAATGCTTTGAGTTGTACATGAGTAGAATGTGTATGATCATCATGTTGACAACCTCTATTTGGCCATCAATTCAGGGATGGAAAGCCATGGACTTAGTAATTTTTGTATCCAGCAGCAATGAGAGACTTGACCAAAATGCACTCGGGAATCTGTTGTCTCAATTTAAGATAATGGATTGTGAGATCCCAACGTGTACCCACACTCTCTCAAAGAAGAGCTTAGTGTTGGTCTATGTCGTGATACTCTTCTTGCAGGTTGCTATGAGGGTCATCTTAGAGAATCTGTCAATGACCACATAAACACAATCATTTCCCTGCATAGTAGAAGGAAGACCCGACATATAATCCATGAGACATATTCCCAAGGCTGACTAGGAGTATGTAGAGAAGTATAGAGGCCTTTCTTCTTTTTGGTTGGCTTGGCAATGGTGCAGGCGGTGACACCATTATCCGTTCTCCTTCTTCATCTTCATGGTGTTGTTCTTTGCTTGTAGCTTCATTGGATTTTCATTGGTAGCCCTTCCTTGGATTGGTCCTTTTTTTTGTGGTTTAGGGGCACCTTTTCCTTGCTTTGGATTTGCAAATCCAAAGTCCCACTTCTTCTGTTTAAACTTCTGCTCAATTTTTATAGCGTACTGATATGTTGTGCTGAGCAAGGAGATGTCCAAGAACTCCATATCATATTGCATATACTTCTGTAGATAGTCACAGTACATGAGCACCAAATTTCGCTCAGTATCCTTGATGCCCAACTTTGTGCGAAGGGTATGGAAAGTATTTGTGAAATCTAGAACATCTTGGTCCCTTCCTTGCTATAGCATGGTCCACTTTATGTATTTATCTTCATAGCTCCCGACAGGGTAATATTGTTCCTTGATGAAGTCTCATAAAGGATTCCAAGTGGGTGCGGCTAAAAATAGAGAGGGGTCACTCTCGTCCTTTTGTTCATAGTAGGTTTCCCACTAGTCCTTGACATGTGGGGCAGCGTTGAGAAGTGCAAAAGTAATATTTTGCTGATTGGAAAAGTCATGAACTAAAAAATATCCTTTCAAAAAATTTAACCATTTATCTATGGCATCTACACCTATCAAGCCTTCAAATATGGGGATATCAAATTTAACTTGTACCTTAAAGGGAGTAGCGGCTTCAGAGTGGCTATTGGATGAAGATGCATCGCCTGTGGGTTGTTGTCGAAGGATCTATGCAAACTTATCCATCATCGCATCCCTTTGTCGCTTGATGGCTTATCGAGCAACATTTTAAAGGATCTCCTGCCACCTCATATTCATTTTCTTCCACCATGGCAGGTCGTTGGTTTTTGCGAGGCTGATCCTACAATGGCTCAGCTAGATCGAGCCCTAACAACTTATACCCTGACCTCACTGGGGAGATGCAAAAAAAACAGAGAAAGGAGAATTTTATATTTTCATAGCTTGGTTATTAATGTTAAGGTGTCACGTAGTTTAGGAGTTCAAATATCTTACTTATTATACTGCAGATGCTTCTATTTCCCTTGAGTCGCTAATCAAGCCACTCCAAACTCAGATCACTCCTTCCTTATCACAGTCTTCCTCATTGGAGTCTTGCAGGTGTTGTTTAAGAAATTGTCTCCCTTCAAGATTTCCCCTCAACCATCTTGACTTACTACTCAATTGTTTTCTTCCTTGTCCTTTGTAGTTCCCTTCTCCCCCTTTTTCTAATGTTCACCCTCCTCATAACCTAGATGGTTAGTTGTCTGCCCCTTCTTCCATTTTCTTCTAGTTGGCCTTTCCTTTCTCTCTCTACTTGTTAGTTTACCTAGCTCTGGCCTATTCTAGAATTGGCCAAGTGTGGGTAGAGGGAAAAATATCGTTCATCATGTGTGATTCATTTGTAAAAATATCTATTTCCTACCGAAGAGGCCTCTTCTATTCCTGCACCCTCTAGTTGTATACCCTCCATGAACACCTTCGACTCCCTTCCCTTAACATTCGACCTTATGCATTGTTTTTGTGTGTTTTGTGCCTTCTCCCTTGCCTCATGATATCTTACATATGTTTTTCTTTTGTCTTGATTTTAATCCCACTATTTTGATTCTTGTTAATTTATATTTAATCAATTCCATCACCTAGAAGTCCTAACGTGTTGCCTCATAATTTCTTACCTAATGTGTTTCAAGTCTACCACATCATGGTTCAATCAGTTAAAGGAATGTGATATTTTAGGTGGTCACTATAACGAGGAACCTTTTCAGTGGTGGTTGAAGTCTTATTAATGTGTGGCCCCTAATTAGGTTTATTCATTTATTTATTATCATTTTTTCATTTCTTATTATTATATTTGTGGCATGGTATATAAGGACAAGTAAGAGTGTTTACCATGACTATCCAAATGTACACTCAATATGTACAGAATTATTTATCATGGCTATACATCTATAAGGTGACGAGGCAATTTACATGTGTCTATATATATACATATGTATATATATGCCACATACATGAATGTATTGAGCATCATGTCCACATATTTACCACATGACCGGGCTCATTAAACTTACCTTCTATCTTAAGATGTGTTTTCTCCATGAGATTCTCAGACAAATGAACTCTAGTCACTTACATATTTCTTTCCTACACAGAGTACTTCAAATCTCTAATTATTCCTCTTTTCATGTCCCTAATATGAGCTTCTCAATCCCTGATTCCTTGCATAATACGATTGTAATCAAATTCAATTTCAAACTAAAAAATATAACTGGAACATTTATTTGAAACCAACATAACACTATAAGTATTATTGACTATTGCTAAGCAGATTCTATGAGAAAATCTTGTTGGACATGGTATATTTTTCAATGGTGAACTATGTATAACAAACGAGCTAGTTCACTATAGATCACAAGGACTTCCCTTGAGGAATATAGAGATAAAAATCGACAATAAAAAAAAAATGTCTAATATGCAACACAATGCATTGTAACAATGTTTATAGTCTTCCTTTACAACACATAGCTATAAAATTTATTGTGAAATACATATGTGCACAACACAACTACTATCCATGGAATGCACCTAAAACACAATCAAATTTCCATCCACACGCTACGTCGAATTTGGTGAAATTTTGAATCCATGTGCATGTTTGCACCATAACAAACATGTCTAAAAATATATGTCTTTTGTCAAGTTTAAATTTTCTAGGAAAATTAATTTGGTATTTTTTTTAGAATTCTCCGTTTAACTAGTTTGAATTTAACAAAAAACTTTTAACAACTTTGTTTTTCATCTTCAAAATAAATTGCTACGTTTTTATTTTTACACCAATATCATCATCATTTACGTTATTAATTCCTTAATCTTTTTTACATTTTACTACATAAAGTAATAAAATAATTAATTTGCCCACAAGGCTTTGGATTAACGGTGAATGGGTGCACTGTTAGGGCACTCCTTGCGATAGGTCACTGGTTCAAATCCCCCGTGGGCACTTACCTACAAAAAAAAATATATAATAATTAATTTTATATTAATTTTTTTTCATCATCATTTTCGTAAAATTATTAATTTTTTTAAACAAAATAGAATTTTATTGAGTTTGAAAATTTATGTATATGAAAGGAACGCTCTCAAAGTTTTTATTTAATTTTAAATTAATTTAAATTACAAAAATATATCAAAATTTCATAAGAATAAAAACTATCTCTATAAATTCTAAGAAATAAATGTTTTTACAATAACAAATATTGAAATATTGGTTTAGTTAATCTATTCATTTTCTATTATCATTTCCAAATTATTATTGTTTATTATTTTTAACATTCTCCTCTAAAATCTCAAAAGAGATGGATACAGTGGTAGAAAGTGGAGATTTTTCCAGCCTTGTGTAAAAGTTCAATTAACATGAGTTCATACCCTAAATCCATGGAGCACTTTGAGGGAGTGGTTAAATTTGTGGTTTCCTGTAACCATTTCCCACCCTTTGAAACGCCTTGGGATCTGAGAGGTGCTACCTGTTATTTAATCGAATCTCCAAGGTCTATTATGAAGATGGGTTTAGAAAAAAAAATTGTTTCTGCAAGTTTGTGTAAATTAACTTTCGATGCCACCATTGTGTTCAAATCATCAAGAGATTCCAAACGGTGACACTCTTATTTCAATCTAAAACCTCGAACCAAATTTATACATAATTTAAGTTATTGCCTATCATTAGATCCCATGTCATTACAATTTCCACGTGGAGCCCATGTAGTCTTAACAAGTCAATTTAGTGGGTCCCAAAGTCAAGCCCATGTCACAATGTTGTGACACTCAACATCAAATAAGATGTGGGTAGTGGTGGGCAACGAGTGGTAACGTTGCTTTGCATTTATAGCTTCGTACCCTGATAGGATTATTTAACCCCCTTTAGCACACTCATATATGATGCATCGTGTCAGGACTTTAATGACAAGTGATGAACAGTGGGCGATAAGGTAGGTTCCACCCTCAGGGTTACCTTTGGTCCCCACCACTAGGTCTCTCACCCACATAAAGGGAATCTAAACTCTATCACCTCTTAGATCCAATGGCATATACATATAGCACAAAATATAGTTCTATGAATGATAAGGCGACCACCTCGCTTCCACCAACAACTTGATTCATATTGCATATAACACTACAAGGGCTTGATGCCTAGATAGTAGAATCATTCCTTATGAATATTTTTGTTAGTGGGGAAGTCTAGACCACCAACGTTTTAAAGTTATGGCCATAAGGATTGAAGCTACAAATTATTAGATTAGATAGAAAAATCGGTGTAAGAACATGAATATTTTCATATATATAATCATTAACAAACTTTCGGAATATGTATGCATATTCATAAACTCTTAGTGTCATCTTCAACATGAATATAAACAAGGACATCATAGTCTAAATAGAAATCTAATTCTTTAATACACAAAATATTATTCCAATCATGAGCACAATAGTGAGCTCGCTTCTCAATGATTCATTTACATTTTTAAACTCTTAAATGATTGCATCATTCACATATAACAAGAATAAACACGTTCCATAAGAAAATATGCACAAATAATTTACACTTATCTTTGTGTTTAAAGATGGTTGGAAAATGAAGGAGGGAATTCAACTCTTCACCTAACCATAGACCAGATACACTATAATATTTCTTCAATCTAACCATCCCCATTACAAACCCAAAGCCTAATGGAATACTTGTTCAATGAAATCCACACCTAAGCCTTAGTCACATTCCCAAAATAAGGAACCCATTGTTCTAGTGGTTTACCAATTCCACATGAGCAATAAGCACTACAATGGCTCACTTGCTCCTTGAGTAAAAAACACAGGGTTTATCCCAAGATTCAGATGGCTAGTGCTAATATTCATGAGGTTGAGACTAATATATAGGTGGTTTCACAATTATTCTTTCCTAGCAAGCAGAATAGAGATCTATAGTCCAATGATCTGGTTTTTTTATAGCTCTCTCAGAAAGCATCATAGTGATCAGATTCTCCTATCAATTATCTCATTAGTAAATAGAAAGCATCAATTTTCTTAAGAACCTTGATATTCCCTCTTACTGTTCAAGCTGAGACTCACAATCTAATGGTATCAAAATAAGAGATGCAAGGAATAACATGCTAGGATTTTGAACACTAGCTTTTAGACATTCCATTCTAGTTTAGTGTTCAATCTAACTTTGACAACGCCTGACTCTCTCTCTTCCTGTAAGATTCCTCACATGCATTTTATTCTATGACCTATCATTTTCAATATTATGTGGTTTATGTTGGGCATTGGATAATCTTGGATAATCCAACGCTGCCCATGTGATTCACAACATGTACTTAACTACCACTTGAGGATCCATTAACTCTAGTATATGCGTCCATTTACTAACACTTGCAAGTTTCGGTGTAATGGAAATAATGATTCCAACTAGTCATATTAGAGACAAGCATCTTGAGTTTAAAACACAATTGGCTTGTGTTGGGGGAGAGAGATTATTATGCATTGGATATTCCAGTGTTCTCAAAAATCCATTAGCTTCGGCAAGGTATCTATTTACTGACACCTGCAGGTTTTGGTGTAATGGGAATTGTAATTGTGAGAATTGATGATCCAAAACCAATAGACCATAAACCATATAATATTGAAAATTAAATTAAGTATAACTAATTACATTACAATATTTTAAAAAAAAATTATTATATATATATATAATATATATATATATATATATATTATATATATATATAATATATATTTAGTATTTGAATATCACCCATAATAAAAACCAATCATATATCAAAGAATCATAAATTATTATAGATTTTTTTTTAAATATAATTAAGTTCTTATTTAATTAATATCAAAACATTTAACCATAAAACAAAACTATTTTTACATTGAATTATTATATAACACCTTTCATAACAAAATTAAACAATAATAAAATCAAAACATTGCAAATAAAAATGTAGCTATATAAAGATGTAAATGCTTAACATATACCTTCTATTCAATTAAACATTTCTTTTATATATATGTTTAAGCAATGTAACTCAATGAATCACAAACATTTTAATATTTCTTTTAGAGACATCTTTCTATTTCATATAGGAAATAATATCATATATTATAGCCGAACAAATTCATCGAAGAAAACACAATTTTAAAATATATATATATATATATTATATATATATATATATATATATATAATATATATATAGATATAGATATAATTGATTATAAACTATATAGAAATAAAAATTAATTACATAAAATATAGACATACTTTTTAAATTTAACCCTAACCATATATGAAAAACACACACAACTAGTACATATAAAAAAATTAATATTAAGTATATCATGAACGGTTTATTAACTAATATAAAAAACTTTAACACTGTCAAAACAGGAAACCAAATTTAAAATAGTTTCTAGCATATCAAAATTCATTTATTAACTAATATTAAAAACTTTAACATTGTCTTAGCATGAAACAAAAAATATTATTTTCTATTCGTTATCGTATTACGTATTCGCAATAAATTTTAGTATTAATAAAATTTGAAAATATTATATTAAGATATATGTACACAAAGATACGGATGTATAAGGGTGTAACAACCTCCTCCCATATCTACCCAAGTAACTAGTCAACCCGGCTAATCGAATGACGAGAGACTACTATGATATGATTCAACCTCCTAGGTATTGTTAAGGAAGTGGAATTGATGGAAACCCATCAAACATACCTTCCACATCAGCAACAAAACTCCCAAGAGTCATCCCAACCACACAGACATCATGCCCCTCGGTCCCACTGAGATTTTAAGCTATTAAACCTATGGATGCTCTCATGCGATCGGCATGCCAGCATATAGAGAGCTATCGATGCTCCCACAAGCCTGCATGCCTATGTCTAGGGACATTTTCTAACATACTTGTGCTAGAGTCCATGCGATTTAAGGCCCTTTTCAAGTCTAGAATTCTGGCGACTCCCCATAACTTGTTGTAACTTCTAGAATCCATTAAACACGTGATGACAAGACAAAATAACCAAAAACTAACTCTAGGACTAGGCTTAACCATCCCCAACTAGGACTGAGATTATGTCAAACACTTGGCATCAATACAATCTACTGGTCTATGATACAAGACAGAGCATGAATGACTGAAAACTCTTATGGGACATGAAAGAAGGATCACCACCTTCTCCCTCGAACTATTATGACATCAATTAGGTCTTGCATCCATCATTTTAACAATTACAAGTAAATACATGAAATAACCATGACATGAACAAGCCGCCTAACCATGCTTATAACCAGCATAGAACAATGAAAATAAAATTCAGATAAAAGTCATTAACCACATATAAATAAGTAAAAAAGAAACAGAACTTATCTTTTATCAAACATAGGAAAATCTGACCAGGTTCAAGACTTCCACATACCACCCAACTATATACATGGTTGAACCAAATGTTTCTTTCATTCAAACACCCCCGTGCATATTCCAAGCATGAATGTGGGATCTAATGGATAAACTGATCCAAAAAAAACCAAGGGAATGCATAGGTTAAACCACCTCCACCCTCACCAAACCATGATCACACAAAAACCGATGCTCTGATCACAAAATCAAGTCGAGCTTGGAATTCCATCCGGAATCCATCACTATCCTTAAGGAATTTTCTGTCTCCTTGTCACTCAGGCTTTACTGCAATCTAATCTTGGATCACTAGGCCTTAACCTGAGACACCTCCCTTAGGCTTTACTGTGTATCCCTCCAAAATTGGTTAAGGGATTCCTAGGCCTATGCAGTGAACCTTAAGAACACCTCCACTACGGATTCCAAAATCCATCCAACAATTCCAAATCTCAAAATGGAGATCAACATACCAACACACCATGGAATATGAAAAAGGGCAAGGCTAGGCTGAAAACCATTATCATAACCTAGAAAAACCATGCCACTGACAACAAGAAAACCATACACCAACATGATAATCCATGCATGTCAAAACTAGATAGGAAATCAGACATGCAATATGTTACCTGAAAGTATTCCTGTTGAATCTTCTTGATCAAAATCTTCCTTTCTTTCATTTGCTTTCATTCCTTTCCTTTTCTTTCTTTTCCTTCCATTATCTAAAGCTAGAGTGCTCCAAGAAAACTTGGTGTGTTGAAGAGTGAGAGAGAGAGAGAATAATGAGAGAGCTCCACAACTGAACTGACGAAGCTTACACTAACTAAGCCTTGAGAAAAATCTTACCAACTGATCCTCAAAAGCCATTTTATTAATGAGGCCTATATTTTCCTTCATTTTCCTCCTTACATGCAACTTGTGACCTTTCTCCTTACTTTTCTCCTAATTTCTATTATTTCCATAAATAAATGTGCCAAAAATGCTTTTTCCTTTTTAATTCATTTGGCTTTTCCAATTTCCTTTAGCCATAATAACCGAATGAACACCCACACTAGGATTTCCTACCCAACATTCAACTTGGAATAAGTGTCCCTTAAACGGGGTCTTATTTTTCCTTTATTAACTTTTATTACATGGAAATTTCACCACGGTTGTTACAGAACCCTGCCCCTTGGGGGACACCGCCCTCAGTTTTCAACCACACCTATACTTTAGCAAAACTACTAAAAAGAAAATATATTGTAAATGGAGCTTTATAACTTAGCTCATTGCAATAGTTAAAATTAATGACATTATCAAAAGAAAAACATCATGACAACATGACAAACATACGATTTACTGGAGCTTAATAACATATCTAAGTATAGTATTTACAATAATAACCACATATACACATATGCACATTTTATAAACAAGAAAATAAAAGGATACGATGCTTATATCAATCAACAAGGTAATCCAGAGGCTCCTGGTTCTACCCTCAAAGTAGTACTAGGATTCACCTCCTTCCCAGGGAGTCTAAAATCCACTACCACAGTCAAAATGTATCCAATTTCTAGTCTATAATCCTTCGCTACTTTTCCTCTCAACGAACAATTACCATCTCATTGTTCCAAGGTGCATTCCTAATGTGCATTTGACTGCATCTGGAAATGCTAACAATGAAAACAAATATACCCCTAACCTTTGCTTCTCTACTACACAGTCCCTCGAGAAATCTGGTCACCCCTTCTGTGTAGTCACTCACCTTCCAAGTTCCTCAACATCCCCTATCCTGGGTGATCCATCCCTAAGCAAGGCTTCCTTGAATCAAAAATTCAAACAACCAAGGAATATACCTACCTCAAACCATCATACTGGTCATAGCATGTTCATGGTAATCAATGGACACTATTGTGTATGAGAGTCACACAATGGCCCTACTCCTCAAGTGATTTACTAACATACTACTACTTGTTCCAATTTGTTTCATTGTTTATGCTAGTTCTTTCAATCAGTTTCGACGACCCAACCAGGCATTTTCGTGCTTTTTGTACCAAGCACATACCTTCCATTAGATTCAAATAAATTGAAATAACTTCAAATCATACCTCACTAGTGGCTCGTCAATTTTGTTTGCTTCCTATCACAGGAAGTCAAACTAGCATCTTTGATCAAATCATCATGTATAAACATATCACATCAGGTTAGCTCAAAACACAACCATCATAGACCAAAATCATAAATCACATGTAACCATCATAAACTAGAATCATAAATCACATGCATAATAAGACTGAAGTAAAATACTGATACTTATCCTTTAATCAATCCTTAGCTTCTACCTTTGTCCTTATTCTGTATGCACACTGGATCAGTTGCCACACCCGACAAACACCCAGTTCCTTCTCCTCGACTAGGTTCACATACATGGTGTGCATCACACACATACAACCACACAAGGCATATAACACCATGCAATACATGTACCTACACCTCACATACAACACATACACCTACACCCAGTGTACCAAAACATAATACATACACCTACATCCAGTGTACACCACAACACAATACATACACCAACACCTGATGTAAAACACAATACATATACGTACACAGAATACAACAAAACAAATACATGTTTCATGATACCATGACTACAATATACACATACATAATACCACACGTACACCAGTCTCACATGTACAACATGTACATAGTACCACCTATACACAACACCAGTTGCATAATGTGTACACAACATCACATGTACATGGCACCACCTATACAACGCCACATGTGCATTGTAGCACATGTACAATGTGTACACAATGTTAGACATACACAACACTACATGCATGGCACGTACATGACACCACATGTACATAGTACCATATGCATGACATATACACCACACCACCTACACACAACACCATATGTACAACATGTACACAAAATGCATGCTCAGAGAAACATTTGCAAAATCATGCACAAAACACCATATGTACATAGCACCGCATATCCAACATGTACATAGAATCATTTGTACATAGCATGTCATGTCAAACATGCACACAACACCATATGCACACAACGTGGCATATCCAACATGTACATAGCCCCATCTATGCTCAACACTGCATATGCAATATTCACACAACACTATATGTACCACCATGTACGTAACATCGTATAACAACATGTATACACACTATATATACACAATACCACATCTGCACAACATCACGGATGCAACATGTACGTCATATACAATATATGCACAAAAATAGTACCACACATCTAAAACCACACTGTCTCTACCAAGAAACCTTGCTTCCAGGGTCCCTCCGCCATCCATGCTTATCTCAGCATGTTGTGCATCAAATTATTTCGATTTAACTAATGTATCTCTTAGCATTATATTGTCCTTAATATAAACATAGACATAGTATAATCACATAATATCGATTCATATCCACATGATACTGACCTCAGAAATCTGTCAGACTACTCTTCCTACTTGATTCCTCATGAACCAAGAATCTCTTCATGCCATTCACCTGCATAAGAAATCATTCCTCCAAAAGAATGATTCATGATGACCCTATTAGATACTGTTATATAACATTAGCACAAAACAATCATGATCTCGTCATAAATTGACATACCTACATACATACATACATGTATGTATATATATATACATATATATATATATATATATATATATATAATATATATATATATATATATATTATATATAAATATATTATATATATTATAATATTATATATATATAGATAATAATATATATATTGACACAATCATGACCAAAACATAATTACGAGATATCATAAGGTCAAGGTTAAGAGAACTTCTTTTATCCGTGCAACACATGTACAACATCGAGAAAAAAATTTCCAATGTAGCTGAGGCATCTAACACCTCAAATTTATTTACTTTACCTTTCCTGATTAGTTTTCTCATGACTATCCTTCCATCATCTATTTACACCAATGGACCCAACAAATCCAGCTAGATGTTATATGCTTGCCTTCAAATGACCTCATACATGCACTAAGCTTCATTGAGACCTTACATCACCTTTTGGTTTCATTCAACTCCCCTTGTGCTCCATTAAATTTCCTCCTTCCCAACCAATTCCCTAGACCCCAAACATAAAAGGCAAGACACGAAACAAATAGGAAGAAACAATGGAAAACCAACAACTATATGAAACCACAAATAAAGTGGCATGGTCATGCAAAATATGCAAACAAAACCACAATGAAGCACAAAAATCACCAAAATACCAAAATCACATGACTAACAATAGACACCATGACTCAATCCCCATGGTTCCTAGTGCTTCCAAATGAGAGCTCAACCTAAGCCTTCTTCAAGATTCCATGGAAATTTATTTTTCATGCAATCCCTTGCATCATACTACCATCACCACATAATTTTCAGTGCTTAAATGAACATAACAATACACTAGTTACCTTACCTTATTGTGCTAAGCACATTTCTTACAACCGAACACATCCATGACATCTCTCAAGGGACTCCAATTCCCTCAACAGATCCACTTGTAACTAGAGACTAGCTAATATACCTGTCAAATACAAGTTCATTAATATAGAACACATCCACATAATGTCAGAGAAGATTAAGGTTAACAAGACTTCCTATATCCAAAGCACTCATTCGTTTAGAATTGGGCTTTCCAAACATAGCCAAAAGAATTCTTGCCCAATTCCTTTCTTTGACCTTTTCCTTATTGCAATTGTGTGTTACTATGCATTGTCACATCACCCAACTGTTAGTTATATAAACACATCAACTATTACCTTTTCAGGCTAATACCAAGCATGTTTCTCTGCAACTATTTACACATGTCAACCACATGTTTCAAATATCAAGACAATCATATCTATCAATTTGAAATCAACCTTTACCAAGACTAACAATCATTTCGTAATCCATAGTCAACTCATAGTCATTAGACATAATACTACAAATGTCACCTATTACACTCAAGTACATATTAGTTGTCTCAACACATATGTGTTAGTAAAATCATCTTAAAACAACATCGTTCATTCAGGCAATATTACAGACACATACTCATATCATGCAAGTAATCAAACATTCAGACAACAGATAGGTGGCATAATAGACACCAACACTCAAACACCAATTAAACAACATAATCAAACTTTCAAGAACAAAGTAGATGACATAAGCAAGCTCATACCTTAATGTATCTCAGGGGGGATATCTTTTCTACACAATCAATCCAGATTAGCATGATATAAATTCACGACGTATCAACTCAAAAATAAATAAGCTCATGATATCCATAATAGTCACTAGCATTGCAACTTATATATGGAGTCTAAATGAAAGAAAAACTAAACCCTTTTCTATAGTATCTATAACCAAACTCATTCAACAAGAATATGGCCAGTTTATAACTAAGGGAAAACAAAATAATAAGGACAACGAGGCTAGCAAACCCTCTTATATAAAATTCAAAGTTGTTCTGAAAATAAGATATCGGTTGTAAGGCTAAATAGTCATTCATATAACAAAAATAATAACTATATGCCAAAAGGTCTCAGAAGGGTTTTGACCCTTTAGAGAAGAATATAAGAAGATATACATATCACAAGTTGAAATTTCATAGAGTGATAATAGAAATATGAATATGAAGAGAAACCCTTAGTAAATGAAAAATCTTATTGTATTATAGTTAAATAACCAATTACATGGAATATTGTCAAGCATAAACCATTTCACGACTTAAAAAATAGCAGCCGTGAAGAGAATGAACTCATGAATTTTCATACAAAAATAATTATAGTGAACCTAATTGTATATTAACAAAATTAAATCTACAAAAATTTTCATAGGAAATCAATAGTAAATTTAATCACAATAGAGGATAAATAACACCATTAACCATCGTTAGTCGTTCTGGAAAATAGTGGTTGAGTGACTGTAGTTTTTCTAATAGAAGAACTCATGAAATAAGCATAAAACCTAGCTTCCAGGAAAACTCCATAATAGCAGTTGGGTGCAACTTTAAGCACACATGAAAAGAAATGAGGGTTTGTTGGAAAAACTTGGGAGACTATAAAGAGTGAAAATTGGTCATTTGAAGAAATTAGTCCCAGGAAACTCGTCGGAGGGAGATGCTGGAGAGCGGCGGGGGGACGTCTGCAATGAAGCTAGGGTTTCAGCGGTAAAGTGGCAGAGCCCTACATGCTCAGTAGGAAATTATAGAAAAAGATCTGGTTACGGGAAGGAGGAACCGATGAGCGCCGATTAGTGCTGGAATCACTTGTCACTTGTTGAAAAGTGAGAGCAGTAATAGTGGACTGAAGGAGGAATGGAGGCAAATGCGGGGAGGGGAGAGATCCCCTCCTACAAGAATATAACAAAAGGGGAGTCGAGTAAGGAAAGGAATTGGAAGGGACTGAAAGAAAACGATGGGGAAAACCCTGCAAAAGGGACCAGCTGGCAAACGAGACTCAATGGACAATGCCATCCAAAAGCATCCAAAAAACCCAGGTTTGTGATTCCAAATAATAAACTTGAAGATTATAGAAGCTATATGAAATATTATGCTTTAATATGCAAGTTTGTAGGGTTTTGGCCGACTGAGAGAGACTTATCCAAGTGGATACAGCAGAGATGGAAACCGAAAGGCCATGTTGAATTAAAACTGGGAGCCAAGTGGTTTTTTAGAGTCATCTTTCCGAATATAGAGGATAAGGAAAGAATTTTTGAAGGAGGCCATTATTTCATGAATAATGTGGGCCTGTTCATCCGACATTGGGAAGATTGTTACAACCCAGAAGTAGAGAGAATGCTAGCATCACCAGTCTCGATCAGGCTCTTTGGGCTCCCAATGAAATTCTGGGATCCGGAGATCCTAGAAGGAATAGGCAATGCAATAGGATCATTTGTGAAAATCGCAGATTCCACAAAAAGAGGGAGGTATACGTCTTATGCCAGGATATGCGTATATATGAACATAACTGAACCCCTCCTAGAATTTATTGAATTGGAGTACCATGATGAGGTTTGGTAGCAACCTATGGACTATGAACATATTCCATTATGATGTAGAAGATGCCACGAATATGGCCATCTCTATAGAGAATGCCCTCTAAATAGAATAGAGGAACCAATAGACAGGAAAGAAAAGGAAATTCTCACCCCGGAGGTCGCAGGCAAGGAATAAGAGGGTTTCGAAGACGTACAAAACAAAATAAAGGCAAGGAAAAATAAACCCCAAAAACAAGAATCCAGTAAAAATAGTCCCCTGGAGACGGAAAATAAGTTCAAAGCCTTACAGGAAGAAGAAATAGAGATGGCAGACGTGGTAAGTGAGGAGGAACTAATGGAAGTAATAAAGGAAACAGAAAAAAAGGAATTAGGACAAGGTGAGGAAGCACAAGGAGAAATAGAAGAGAAGGGAGAACAAACAGAGGAACAAATCCAAATGGAGGTAGACTCTCAGAAAGAGAAAGGAGGGGAAGAAGAACGCATAATGAGAAAATTTCTACAGGAATGGCAATATCTGGATGAAAGGTTTATCCGAGAGGAACAAAAACAAGTATACAAAGAAGCTTTTCAGAGATATAAAGAAAAAGTGGGGACAAATGCAGCAAATAAACTAGATCAGACATGAAAGCAAGAGAATCAGATAGTTGGAGTGGGAAGTTCTGGAAAAGTAGGGAAAAAAAGAGGACGGCAATCAATAAATGAAACAATTCAAGAAGTGGGGGAAATGCTGGTAAATTCAGGAAGGGTAATACCTCTGTCAGAGGTATTTCATCAGACATCAAAAATATTCAAATGATAATCACAAGCTGGAATATTAGGGGTCTTAATAGTAGGGGAAAGCAAAGGCATTTGAGAGACAGATTGAAAAAAGACAAGCCAAGTATAATGATAGTCCAGGAAACGAAAAATTACTATGCAAAAAATGGAAGAAATAATCAGCAGATGGAAAATCCGGTATGAAATTATGGGACAGGACGCGGCAGGTAGCGCAGGGGGACTGGTAATCTTGTGGAACCCTGAAGAAATACAATTCAAGAATTGGATTAGTTATCCGCGAGTCCTTTCGGGTTCGTTTAATCTGATAGGGTCTTCGGAATGGGTTGTTCTGTCGGGAGTGTATGGGCCACACTCTCCCATGGATCGCAAAGGGTTCTTGCAGAATATAAGTTCAATACAAAGACTTTATCATAATATGCCCTGGATAATTGGTGGGGATTTCAATATGAAGCGAGGAGGCTTAAGAAGACTAGACCAAGATATGGAAGATTTTAGAGAAATGATATCTGAGCAGAGACTGGTGGATATACAAACCATAAATGGGATACATACTTGGAATAACCGTAGAGGAGGAACAAGCCAAATAGCCTCTAGATTGGACAGATTCCTTGTTTTGGAACAAATCATGATGAAAGATGTTTTCATTGAGGCCATGATTCTCCCTACAATAGCTTTGGATCATTTGCCAATAAAGCTAGAAGTGGACCTCAAACAAAGCCCCAAGAGAAGAGCGTTCAGGTTTGAAGCCTTCTGGCTAAGAAACCAACAGTTTATGCCTAAAGTTGAAGAATGGTGGACTACGAGCAGCCAAAGTGGGAGAAGCAAGATGCAAACCTTCCAGTTAAAATTAAAGGAACTTAAAGGAAAAATTAAAAAATGGAACAAAGAAGAATTCGGGGACATATTCAAAGATAAACAAAGATTAGAGCAAAAAATGAATGAATTACAACAACTGAATATAACAAAGGGCAGAAATGAGGAGAGAAATAGAGAAGAAGGAATGGTAATAAGTCAATTGGAGGAAAGAACGAAACAGGAAGAGATCTTATGGAAACAAAAGTCTCGTGTCCAGTGGCTGAGGGAAGGAGAAAGAAATACAAAGTTCTTCCATCAGGCCATGATCCAGCATAGGCAGAGAAATAAGATCTTCTCAATCACAAATAGGGAAGGACAGCGCATAACACAGCATGATGAAATGGAGCAGGAATTGGTGGGGCACTTCAAAGGTATTCTCACAGAACCTCATGGGAATAGAGAGGAGGCCATTAGAAGGATAAGCAATGAAATCCCTAATTTGGTGACCAGAGACCAAAACTTAGCCCTGATGAGAGCTGCTACATTGGAGGAAGTTGAGGAAATAGTGAAAGGCATGAAACGCAACAAAGCCCCGGGACCTGATGGTTTCACTGCTGAATTCTACCAAGCAAGATGGCATTTCATAGGCAAGGAAATCCTCGAAGTTGTTGAGAAAGCACGAAGATAGCAAAAGGTATGGCCAGGTCTTAACGCTACTTTCATTTCTTTAATCCCTAAAACTACTCATTCGGAAACTACTGAAGGTTTTAGACCAATTGCTCTTTGTAATGTCATCTATAAGATTATAGCCACCTTAAGGGTCAAAAGGCTGAAGCCGATCCTCCCCAGCATAATATCCCCTGAACAAACTGGTTTTTTTGAAGGAAGGCAAATCCTTGATGGGGTAGTAGTTTCTCAAGAAATAATACATTCTCTGAAACAGAAAAAGGAACCAGGCATGTTGATAAAATTGGATCTATCCAAATCTTATGACCGCTTAAATTGGAGGTATCTGGAATCAATCCTTTTGGCTTATGGTTCCTGTCACAGGTGGGTAAAATGGATACATAGTATGATCTCCACACCCAATTTCTCCATTCTTATGAATGGCTCCCCAACTATGACATTCAATGCTTCAAGAGGCCTGCGGCAAGGAGACCCCTTGTCTCCTTTCTTGTTTATTATAGTAGCTGAGGGACTGGGAAGATATATCAAAAAAGAGCTCGGAGAGAGGAACTTAAAAGGGCTGAGATTATGGGGAAACAACGTCCCTATCACTCACCAGCAGTTCGTAGATGATATAATGATTTTTTGTAAGGTTTCCTTGAAAGAGGTCAAAAGGATTAAAGAAGTTTTAGACCTATTCATGGCAGCATCGGGCACTGAGATTAATAAGGACAAGTCAAATTCCTTTATTTTCAACACTCCTCAAACTATCAAAACCCATCTTATAAGAACTTTGGGGTTCAGAAAGGGAGAATTCCCAACAAAATACCTAGGAACCATTCTAGACGTAAGGCCACTAAGGATAGCTAATTGGCAACCAACGATTGAGAAGCTCAAGAATCGGCTATCTAGTTGGTCCTTTCAAATGCTGAACATTGCTTCACGTATTATTCTTTTGAAATCAACTCTTCAAGCAATCCCAATTTATCCTCTATCTGTTATGGCAATCCCGAAAGGAGCAAGCACCAAAATGGTTGAAATCTTCCGGAAATTCTTATGGGGAGGGCCCAATCAACAGAATAAATGGGCACTAATTTCTTGGAATAGTCTCACAAAACCAAAGGAGGCAAGGGGACTAGGAGTCAGAGATCCACTTCTGTTGAACCAAGTCCTAGCGGTGAAACTATGGTGGTGCTGGATGAAAGGAGGTAAGGATTTATGGAAAGAGATATGGACGCAGAAATATTCAATGCCAACCTCAACTGAAGGAATTTTGAGACAGGAAGAGATGCCAAAAGCATCTATGATATGGGATACGGCATGCCAGAACAAGAATATTATAAATATGCATGCCTTCTGGGAGGTCATAAATGGCAGGTCAACAAAATTCTAGGATGAGGCCTGGCAGCAGAGGGAAAGAATGATGGACATTCAGGGGTTGCAGATCATCTGCAGAGAAGCGCAGGCCAAAGGCTTAACCTGTGTAAAAAATTATTGGAAGGAAGGAGGCAAAAATGAGATATGGAGGGAATGGAAAGAACCTGAGGTCTAGGCTGATAATATTAGTGATGATATCAAATCAAGAATAATAAAAGAGATGGACTCCAGAAGGATCAAAAACAGAACAGGGTCAGATATCCTCAGATGGGGCGGATTCACAAAAGCTTCATTCACGGTTAAGGAAGCATATCTTATAAAATCTAAACATATGATGGAAGAACAGACTCATGACTGGAAGAAAATATGGAACAACAAATGGTGGCCAAAGATTTCAATGTTCACTTGGTTGGTGGGAAAAAGTCACATCCTGACTTGGGATCAACTCCAGAAACGAGGATTCCAAGGTCCATCAAATTGTAGCTTATGTAAGCAAGACATAGAAACTCAGGAACATATTCTTAACTCTTTTCTAATAGCTCAGGAACAGTGGGATCAGATCCGCAGCCTCTTTGGAAAAACGAACCGTAACCCCCAAGATATTGTCCAAACTATCTTCCAATGGGGAAGGAGGAAATTTCAAAGCCCGGTTGTGAGAAGAGCCTGGAATATGGCAGTAGGATTCAACATATGGACCATCTGGAAAGAACGAAATAGAAGGATATTTCAAGACAAGATTACTTCTTCGGAGGAGATATGGCAGAGAACGCGAAAACTAATAAAAGAAACTATCCTCTCAGAGTCTTGGAGCCAGGAGGATTGGAATACGAGTTCAGAAGAGGATCGAATCCTAAGGAAGCTAAATATAAACCAATCAATGGTATATCCTCAGTAGTAAAAGCCACATAATATGCAGACCCAAAGCCCAACAGTGTTTGTCAGACCTCAGGGAGGTTTTATCAAACTTAATTTCGATGGAGCGTCAAAAGGGAATCCGGGTCTGGCGGGCTATGGTGGGATTTTCAGAGATAGTCAAGGCCAAATGAGGTGGATTTATGCTGATCGTGGAGGCATGATGACTAATAATGAAGCAGAATTCACAGCTGCGTACAAGGAATTAAGATTGCAATAAGAAATGGATATAGGAAACTAGAATAGAAGGGGATTCAACTTTACTTATTGAAACAATAATAAAATTAAATGATGGGAAAGCCTGGGAACAGGTGACCAAGAGCTGGAGGACAGCATGCCTCATTCAGGAAATAGCAGATTCAATGAAACATATTGAGTACAAGGTTATACACCATGTTAGGAGGGAAGGCAATAGAGCTGCTGACTACTTGGCGAATTGGGGATGCAATGATCCAAATGGCAAAGTGGATAGCATATGGTCATCGCAGATGGAAGGGAATCAATGGGAGGAATTAAACATCATCACAAAGCAGGACAATGATGTCAAAGTATAGAGACAATAAAGGATACAAGCAGTCCCCGATCGGGGTGGATAAAAGGAACAAGCGCAGAGTCATGATGGATGGCAGAGGTTGTCAGTACAAACCTCACCTCTGGGCAATCATGTTAGAGGATGCAGGGAATGATTTCAGAGAAGCGAGGATCCCGAGACAAGTCACCATGCAAATTATGGTAATTAGAGGGAAAGGAAGTGGCGACGGAGTGTTGAGGACGGGCAGACGAGGTGGCATTCAAGCAAAGAGAGCCGATGAAGACAGCGAGGATAATAAATTTAGATCATGCAAGTTGGTAAAGGTGGCTGAGACTGGAGGTAAGGTGAAGGAACCTTGTTCCCAATTCGAGCAAGCGACTATGGGAGAGGGTGGCCGGAAGGTAAGGTTTTAGAGGGAAGAGGATGGTAGAACGACGAGGAGTCAGGGTAATCGGAGGAACCAGGAGGATGACAGAACAAAGGGAGCAGAGAAATATCAGAGGGTTAAAGAGAATGAGGAAAGGATCAGGAGGAAAGTTCAGGCGGGGACGGAGGAAGGATTAAACGAAGAAGGCGAGATGAGGCAAGGGCAGGATGAGAGCAGAGAGAGAGGGAGGTTCGAAGTTGGCCAAGGAAGCCAAAGCAATAAGAAGGAAAGCCATCTCAGAAGGGGTAAACGCAGAGGCAGCAGGGGACGTGGCAGACCCAGGCATGCTGAGAGAACAGATAATGAAGTGCAGGTCCCCATCCAGCGGAAAAGAGGTCGCCGAACAATGGACTAGACGTTCAGGGAGGCAAAGAGTGTGTACAACAGCGAAGTCAATGAAGATATAAGGAAAATTATAGAAAATATGGAAAAGAGCATTCTAGAGGAGGTCTCTGATCCTGAGATGTATGACTGGTGTTCCCTCCTGCCGAACCCAGGTAATACCAGAGGTCACCTCTCCCAGTACAAACAGGTGCTGCATTTATTCTAGGTTATGAAGTGCCTGCTCGCCAAGGCTATGGAACAAATTGAGGAGGAAATGACGGAGATTGCGCAAGGGTATCCAAGCCTGAAAGGGGAAATGAGGAGTTTGCATTCTGTGCTGATGAATTAGGGAAGGCAACTTGAGGATATCAAAAGAAGCCTGAAACTGTTATCCAAGGCTCACTGCGAGGAAGAGGTGAAACTGGAGATTGTGGATGATTGATACGCTATGCTTTGTCTTCTTTGAAATGATTTTGATCAGTAGAAGTAGTTTTGACTCTGATTCGTATTTGTAATAGATGTTAAAGAGGTATAGCCTGCGTGCTGTTAGTTGGTTAGTCAAGTTTAAATACCATGAGACCGTTCCAGAACTGTGAAGATGTTAAACTTTGTTTTTGGAGGTTTCCCCATTCGGTTTCCCTTCGGGGCGGATGGTGGATCGCTGTGTTTGTACATAGTTTCGTGAATTGTTAATAGAAAAGAACCTGCCTGAGTTTACAAAAAAAAAAAGAAAATTGGTCATTTGAAGTTAGATGATATTCCTCACCTACAATGAAATGAAAAGGAAAAAAAAACCTATTAGGAGAAAAAAGAGGAATAGGGGTGATTATTCAATGAATGTTATGTGAACTATGAAAACGTTGAGGGCCATAGTTACTTGAGTTCTTTTTATGAAAAACCCTTGTTTCCCATGCGACATTATGCAACATAGAGAGTTAGAATCCATGGAAATATAACTTATAAATAAATATTATAAAAAAAATAAAAAAAGGGAGAGTTTGTACCTAATATAGAACTAAACATTTACACATTAATTTTAATGTCGAATAAACTGAAGCATCACAGTTCTCCAAAGAAAAAGGTGAGATAAAGAACAATTGATTCGAACACCACTTTATTTCCCTAGGAGATGGAAATAAACAAATAAGCAGAGGAATGAGGGTTAGAAGGTTGAACATATGGAAACCCTACCTGATTACAATTACAAATTCAGAAAACCCTTGAAGTAGAAAATTACCCGAGTATAATTTATGTTAGACTATTGTCGGGCGAAGCACATAGCAAAGGTAGCTTTAGAATATTGATAACGTAAGTGCATAGATCTCTCATGTTACTAATGAGAATGAAATTGGACAAGAGTGATGCTGGAAGAGAGTGGTGGTTACTCTCTAACCACTCCTTTCCCAAGTAAACCATAGATCCATAACCTAACCTTCTTGGACTGTCGATTAGATCCATTAACCTCATCTCAAGACAAACAAATCTTGAGGAAAAGATTTGTAGATGGCGATATGAAGAAAATTCCAAGTGGTCATTCAAAGTCCAAGTGGAACCATAGCCATGGAGGTATAATGTACCATTACATTTATACATATATCCAAACTTGGGTCAATATTTATTTCCAACACCAATTATAACCTTGTATATTTTGTTAAAACCAATGTCCTACAAAATATATTGTTGCACGATGAATATATATCATATATATATATATATATATATATATATATAATATATATTATATATATATAAATCGTAAGGTTAGTTGATATTTTGAGAAATATATATAAACCAAGAACTGATAAAAGAAAACATTTCGATGTTACGAGTGATATAGCAAGTAGCGAGTAATAAAATTACTAATTTAATGTTATCACAGTAATTCTTTAGAGGTAAAAAAAATAATTATAGAGGTGTATATCACATGTGGTATCAGATTAACAAGTTCCAATATTATGGCCTATAATCCCTTCTATAGCTAAAAATAACTTACCAAATGAGGAACCAAATAAATTTATATGCTATATATCTAAGGCAAAGAAAAGTGAAAGAAACTTACCATGAGAAATCGAAATAAATTTCATTATGTAAGTGAATTTATAAAATACTAAGAAAATTATTGTTGGGGTGCCCTAACCTATAAGAACTGATATGTTGGGCGTTTAGGAGGGAAAACAATTGTTTGGAAAATTTATTTAATAACATATGTTAATTGGTAAATCATATACCATAATTGTTGAATATGGAGTAGAGAGACAAGTTATGATTAGTAACGACAAGGAAGTATATGTATAGACAAATCTAGAGTCATATACATTGTAAATGTAGTAATGTAATATTTTTTATACTATTGAACATTTATAAGACTTTAGATAGGTATGTTTAAGGGAGAAGGAAGGGTGTTGTATATGGAATCACCCTAAAAATTATAGTATTATCTGTATGAAGATTTCTTGTTAATAGTTGCGAGACCCTTTTGTTAATTTGCAAAAATTTTAATACATCAGATCGATATTGATAAACATACCTTATGTTAAAAATTTAGTATAGATTATTGAGGAAGGAGACAAGTATGGGAAAGGGGTAAAAATTACTATTGGTTCCAAGGTAAGTAATATTTAACTATTACACTAGGTACATTTGGAAGGTAATCACTTGATTTGCATAAACTACCTCCTTGCACATATACTAGTTGTTGACAAAAAACCTTGCTGAGGGAATGAGTAAAGGAAATACTTGATGGTAAAAATAAAAATTTGAACCCTAACAAAAGAGTAATATGACTTGTGTATGAGAAACAAGCTAAAATAGGAAGAAGGCTATAGTAACATTATGAAACACTCACAATAATTAGTGCACTGTATGTTTTAAAGAATAAAAAACAACAACAAAGAGTGTATGTAGAAATTAGAAAATGGAATAAAAGGGATCGAGAACCCTTTAATACATAAATCAAAATATATGGTGCATTGGTATACCCGAGGAAGCCATCTGGGCATACTTAATGATAACTTTTTTCAAATATTTGGGGATATATAACACTTATGATTACAAAATATATGTGTAAATATGAGTCAATTGGAGTTATCTTGCGTGACTAGTGGGAATGATAGGAATCCTTTTCACCAAACTAAGCATTAGAAAATGATATGGAAGACATTAACATTGGTGACAATAAAAGATAAAAGCCTATGTATCAATAATATAACTCAAGTGTAAATAATTCCAACACAGTGATAACCAACAGGTACAAATTTCATGACTAATGAAAACAATCTGGTAAGGGAATTAATGAACTTCCTCACTAAAAAGTATCTTCATGAAGGGAGCCACAGAAAGAATGGTTACAAAAGTAGAATAATTGGCACAAAACATGAACATGGAGGATTAAAAAATTTAAGTAATTGAGAATTGTAGTAAAATTTCCAAATAAAATACTTGTTGAAAAATCCAAGGAAATGAAAGTAAATTGTGATAAACTAGCATAATAACTTGTGATGGAAAGGAGACTAGTCTTGGAAATTGTGAAGTTAGCAACGTATTTGAGACTTTTAATTTGAAAGTGACATGATAATAGTATCTTGGTTACTTCAAGGCACCAAATAAACATGCAAACACTTCCAAACAATGTTTCTCATACTTAGAAGGATATCAAATTTACACCAAATTTAGTAAGTATAAAATGAGCAATATTTGAGACAATTTCAAGAATATGGAGATTTACTAGGAATAGAATGCAATGGCCCCTAAATATAGAAAAATAATTTAGATATATTTTGAATTTCCTGTACTTGATGGGAGTAAGCGGGCTTAATATTGTTGTGAGTTACATATTCATAGCATCAAATCTTAGAATGATTTGGTAATTGGTCTATTTTATAATCGCTTCTCAATTGGAAAAAAATAAATTGATTGAAATTAATATAACAAGTGAATTTTGATTGATTGATATAATTGTTTATAGTAACTTTGATTTCTAAATATTTGATATAAGTTGGCACAATAAGATGAAAATGAATAGATACAAGCTATATTACATGGGAAATTTAGTAGGTCTTCAAAAAATTTATATATATAAACAAATGTTACAGTCGTAAATTACAAGGGGGGAACTCTTCACCTGATCTTTGTTGGTTTGATGGTTCTTATTTAAAAAGATTGACAAATATCATAAGATGAAAAAGGGCAGCACAAGATAATATATGTGTGTGTGTGGGTGGGTGTGTGTGTGTGTGTGTGTGTGTGTTAGGTATGCACGACAATGAATGTGTATATTAAATATTTAGAGGAGTTAGTTTTCTTAACATGGCTTGAAGGATTGATAGTTGGTGTAGGTGAAATGTGATTAGAAATAGGTATATTGTCGAGTAAGGTAACAAAAGAAAATGTGGCACATAATCTTAAGAAAAAATAAAGCTATGGTAAAGATAATGTTGGTAGCATATTGGCACAAGCTTACTTATTTTTATTGTTGTGTGATGTGCTAACATGGAATCTGTAGTGTGCCTCTAGTCCATGGTACCCCATATAATTACCTTAAAGAACTTCAAAATGAATTCTATAGACACAAATTCAGAATCATCAAATAGTTAATTAGAATGAACATATTCTTACAAACCATTATGTCAAGGTAACCACACTAACATAATGTGCTAAGGTAGTTGACAGGCACAAAGATGCAAGGGGGAAGGACCCCATAGTTGATTGCACTCAAACAAAAAAACAAAAAAGAAAAAATTGGGGGCACACATGTGACCTCCAAACACCTCAATCAATAATTCACGGAACAGAGAGAGATGCAAACCCCAATAAGAGAGTTGTGGAAACTCATAGGTGAGGCTTGTCGGAAAGTTATCATGGTAAGATTTGGTAATATAATTTTCTGGTTACCTTTTGTTGATTTTAGGCATCCTATTACTACTCTGGCTTGTGCCCTTCAATTTTCATAATGGTTTCTTTTAATATTACCTTGTGCTTTTAGCCTCGATGGTCTACTAAGGAAAGACGAAAAGGAAAAGAATTAAATAAAGAAAAAAAATGAATTATAAAATCTTGATCAAGACTTTCACATGAAACAACCAACGACTAATTAACATTGAAATGACTAGGTCCACTTGAATGAAGGAAATAGATAATATGTATCATGAAAGTAGTAAGTGAAGTATTTGTCCTAGAAATTTGGTAATGTTTTGTTGTGGCATATTTGATATCATCAAATTATGATGGTTCGTAAAGATTAAATCATTGGTTGTGATCCATCATGGGGACAAGGTAAGGAGATTATGATAAGATGTATGATTTTTGTGTGTGTGGTATAATAAGATAATTAGTTATTCTCGTGATTGGGATAAAATTGTTTTCTATTATCATTCCACCAAACCTTACACGTCAAATGTATTTAGTCTGTTGTTGAATGAAGTAAATAACATGTTGTGAACCAATATATAAGGAAAGAACTATACTATAGTAACGTAGTGAGAGTGAGACAGTCAATACACATATGAGCGCATAAGGGAGAAATCCCATGACTATACAAGAAATCAAAATTGCGTATAGCATTCATCAACAACTTGTAATGCAAGATAACAAAGGGGTAAAATTGAAGGAATGTTGCAAAGTGGATTCATTAAATTGCATTAAAAGAAAATAGCAAAGCAGCCCAAGATGGGCATAACTAAGCTTACTTGGATAAAGTAGAAAACAATATAGCCGCCTAGAACATGGAAAGAAAAGGAAGTTATCCTAAAATTTACCCATGCATGACTAATGCATATGTAACATTTGAATAAATATAAAAGCGTAGTAATGCTACCTAGTACAACAATACACTAGTTGCAAACTATCATTAGAAAAAAATATGAAGAACACTTAATGGTTTTTGAAATATTATTACTACTATGTAAGTAGTACAAATGGAATTAGCACTTGAATGGTTTGAAATTTACAATGGAAACACATAGTGGGTTCCTTGTCAATTTTGGTATAGCCATTGGGTAAGTAAAAATTATTTATTTCTATTATTGATGAGATTACAATGATGCTACTAACTCTTATTTAGTGCAGGTTCCTATAATAAAGTGTGAAATGATTTTGTATATGTTTCTTAAATAATGATTGATGGAAACTAATGAGAACCATAATGATTGTGGATGTGGGTCGAACCAAACAAAGTATTCTTGGTCGAGCCTTTGTGCATTCCCAATCAGAGAGAAATTATGCTACACAAGCAAGTAATCACTGAGGTTAAAGTGCAGCAGAAGCATTTATGCATGAAAGAGGCTACCTAAGAGGACAAGGATTTATATGTGTGGGGCATATTCAAATATATTTTAAGGGCTAAGAAAACATTGAAGATGATGTTTCACTTGAGGGGGGAAGATGCAATACCCCTCAATGAACTGTAAATATTCAAAATTACTTGCGTTAAGTTACTTGGAAAATTATGGGCCATGTTGAAGGATTGGTATGAATAAGTGATAAACATAATGTTTATCTTTCTAAATTTAATTATTAAATATTTTTTATGGTCAACCATGAAAATTACGGTGGGAGAATATGTTGAAAGAGAGTTTCACATTCCAGATAGTTAAAATAATGTTATGGGAATAAGTGTTTACTTATCCAGATTCCTCTCCCTAGAGATAAATTATCTCAGTTAGGGAAAAGGGAGCCAAGAGGGTGTGAGGGAAAAAACTTGAGTCAACCTAGCGACTTGTAACCTAGTTGGAAGAGGTTCAGGAGAGGTAGTGGAAATTGAATCCTTAGATATGTTGTTGTTGAGGGAAAGTGGGATTGTGCCAAAAAAAAGTGATTCTTTAGATGGTTGGCTAGTGGAATTCTTAATTAGACCTGTAAGGTTTTGTTAAATCCTCAAGACCTTGTGTGGTTAGACATTGCTAGGTGGACGTGCTCTCGCCTATGTCAAGAAAACTATTTTGGAGGTGAAATTAGCTCTAGGGGAGTGCTGGTAGAGACTACATATACTCATTCTTTGGGTGGACCAATCCATTTCCCACTATAATTTTTGTTGACACATAAGCTAAATTAGTAGATAATTATGCTATGTATGATTTTATGTTATGGTTTCTTGTAGATGTAATTTTTTTCTATAAATATTATGGCATGACTTTCATAAAGGGTAAATAACTATAGCGGGTTAATGTATAACCAGGACAATGGAATATTAATTATTTTAACGAGTTAGATTAGTCTCTGGACCAAGTTGGGTAAATGCCAACAACCTAGAGACACTCCTAAACTTAGAAGGAAGGAATATAGAGGGTAGGTAGGTCTCTCTCCAAGACCACGCATATTACCCCATACCAAATCAATAACTATAAAAAAATAATTTTTCTTAAATTATTATAAAGGTAAAGGAGATTTTTGTGTAATTATAGTCTCAAAAACAATAAGAAATGGCATAAATATTATTCATTCATTATCTTTGCAAAGAAAGAAAAAGTGTCAGATACAATAACAAAAGCATGTATGTATTATTTGCATTCAGGTGATACCTAATTGTAGAATTTAATAAGAGATGCAAAAAGTTGTGCCCTAAATTCATAAATTGAATCAAAACATTCTAGAAAATATCTCCAAACTTTTAGTTTACTCATCCATGAAGTTAATTGGAATTTTATAAATGGGGATGTAGAATAATACCTAGCTATCCATTTAAGGGAGTTTCTAGTTGAGTGTTTCTCTCGCTCCTACTACCAAATTGACCTTTTCCTCCCAACCTATCAGGGATCAAGCTATTGAGTTCCCAAATCCAGAAGACCTCCAAATACAGGTCTTCTGGCCCCCATGCCCAAAGCTCCAAGAACAATTAAGACTCAATATTCCTCTTTGTTTGTGGCTTCCTCAGAATTTCTTCTTTGTCTATGAAATGATCCAAAAACTCCTTCATGGAAAAATACCCCTTCTTACAGTTCCTTCCCCCCCTTTATTGTGAGAGGTTTCTTCCTCCCTCGAAATTTCTCCACCACCCTTGCATAAAAATCTTCTCCACCCCTCTCGGTTATCTGCCACTTGCAATTTCCTTTATGATTTTTAGGTGGTCACCGTGCTCATTTTTTTACAATGTTTATATATAAAATCACTTGTAACTTTATTTTAATGAATTTATTATATTATTTTTAATTCCTACATATTAATTTATTTAATGAACATTCTTTTATAAAATTTTGATATGTATGAGAAGAGGTGTTATTCCATATACAATAAGATTGTAAAATAAATATGTAAATTTCTATCCATAATTATGATGATTAACATCAATATCCAATGTCAACTAATATAATATATATATATATATATATAATAATAATATATATATAATTATAATATATAAAATATATTATTATTATTAAACACATCTCATATTCATATGCCACATACATATGATGTCATTCTAACATCAGTAAATTTCATTGAATAATTAATAATATATTATATGAACATTTGGTTATCGATATATGTTGGGTGTTATACCAAAGTAAGCATCGTGGTTTGTTTAATTGAGTTTATTATTGAATTTTTATTATTAATTAATGCATTTAATAGATTCATTAAATTTTATCATAGAATTCTAGATTTATTACATTATGAAATTCATGATAGTTAGATACTTAATTTATTATTAATTCATGTATCTATATTTAGACACTCTTCATAGCCAATTAGTAGGTATACTAGTGCAGTGCATGCGATGCATGCATATGTAGCTATCATATGCATGCCTCGTATGCTTCCTAATAATCATGTTCTATCCATAATTCAAGATGATCATTAAAACTGAGCACCAAAACTTGAACATGGAGTGTTAAATGAAAGAAAAAGTAAACCCTTTCCATAACATCTGTCACCAAACTCATTCAACGGGAATATGGGTAGTTTATCACTAAGGGAAAATAAAATAATAAGGCTGACAAGGCTAGCGAAACCTCTTATATAAAATTCAATATTGTTTTAAAAATAAGATATCAACCAAAAGGCTAAATATTCATTCATATAACAAAAATAATAACTATATATCAAGAGGGCTCGAAAGGGTTATGATGCTTTAGATAAGAGTACAACAAGATATACATGTTGCAAGTTAAGATTTCATAGAGTGGAAATACAAATATCAATATGAAGAGAAACCATTAGTAAAGGAAAAACATGATTGTATTATAGTCAAAGAACCACTAACATGGAATATTCTCAAGCATAAACCATTTCACAACTAAGAGAATAAAGGTTGTGAAGAGAATGAACTCATGACTTGGCATACAAAGAGAATTCCAATGAAACTAAATATATATTATCAAAAATAAATGTACATAACTTTTCATAAGCATTCACTGGTAAATTTAATCACAACAGAGGATAAATAACATCATTAACCATGGCTAGTCATTATGGAAAATAGTGGCTGAGCGGCCATAGATTTTCTAACAGAAGAAATCATGAAATAAGAATAAACCCTAGCTTCCAAGAAAATCCCATAATATCAGCTGGGTATAACTTCAATAAGACCTTAAAAGGAGTGAGGGTTTTTTAGAAAAACCTAGGAGATTATAAGAAATGAAAACTAGTCATTCAGAGTTAGACGAGATAAAAAAACCAAAAGAAAAATAAATAAAAACCTGCTATGAAACAAAAGAGGAATATGAGTGGTTATTTAATGAATGTTGTGTGAACTACAAAAAATTAGGGATCTAAATTTACCTTATCTCTTCATAAGAAAAACCCTTAGTTCCCATGCGACCTTGTGTAACACGAAGAGTTAGAATCCATGGAAAAAACTTAGAAATAAATAGCATAAACCAAATAGAAGAAGAGAAAACTTGTACCTAGTATGAAACTGAGCATTTACATGTTAAGTTTAATGTCAAAGAAACCATAGCATCACACTTCAAAGAACATGGCAAGGTATGGAATTGTCAATTTGAATGCCTCATGGGTTCCCTAGGAGTTGTAAATACACAAAGAAGAGGATTGAGGATTAAAACACTATACATTTAGGAACCCTACCTCATTACGATTACAATTCAATGATCCCTCAAAGCAGATAGTTTCCAAGTATATTTTATGTCAGATTGTTGTGGGAGGAATAAATTACATAACAAAGGTAGTTTTCAAAATGTCAATAGGGTAAGTTCATATCTATCTCCTATGACTAGTGAGAATGCAAATGGACAGGAAGTCAATTGGAAGAGTGTGGTGATTACTCTCTAACTACTCCTTTCCCAAATATTCGTATATCAAAATCCTAATTTTTTTGGACCTTCAATCGAATCCATGAACCTCATCACAAGAAACACAAAAATAGAGGAAAAAATTTACAGATGGTGATACAAAGAACATGCCAAGTGGTCATTCAAAGGCCAAGTCGAACCCCATGCATGGAGGTATTGTCTACCATTATATTTAGACATATATCCAAACTTGGGTCAATATTTATGTCCAGGACCAAACATAACGTTATAACTTTTGTTAAAACCAATTTTCCACATAATATATATGCCACACGATGATGAGTGTGTGTGTGTGTGTGTATACACCAAGCTGAGTTAAATTTTTGAGAAATATATATAAACCAAGAACCGTTAAAAGAAAATTTATTAATGGATTGAGTGATATAGCAAGTAGCTATTCATAAAAATAATAAGTTAATGTTATCAAAATAATACTTTAGAGTTAGATAAATAATAAAAAAATGTGGTCACCTAAGAACTTCCATGATATTCAACAAGATGCTTCTACAAGACAAGTTTAGGATGTATCTTCCATTTTTGGACTCCCACATGACTAATAAGGTCACTTCATTTTCTTCCCACTGAATAATTGACATCCTCATCAGGTACAAATGTACCATACCACATGCATAATTCCATTTATTGGTTATTCCATCACCAAACCTTAATTTCTCAACACTCATTTCAATTACTAAATAACACCACCCCATGTGAGAACCCATGGAAAAAAAGGAGCAAACAAAAGAAAACAAATGTGGGAGGTGAATCCAAAAGGGCTTGGAACCCCTCCCTTCTTGTTTGGACAAAAGCTAAAGGTTGAGAATCTTCCTTCCACCACTCAGCAAGGAGCCCTACTTAACTATTCACTATGGAATATAGTAGATTATGTGGTTAAATTTGACTAGTGTTTTTTTTTTTTTTACCCTTTTAACCATCATTGGCTAAATTTGACAGGTATTTACTATATATTTTAAAATATGCATGTCATTCATGAAACTCAATTAATTTTTAAAAATATCAATTTGACGTGTATATTTAAAATTTAATGGTATCCACACACGCACATATAAAATTTACCCATGTGCATATATGTATGCGTTATATGAATAATATAATTACTCCATTTTATGTTTCAAATAAATAGTAATTCTAACTCTTAAAATTGGAAACCTAACTTGCAATATAATGTAGTAAAATTTTAAGATAAAATTTTGTTGTTTCCATAACATAATATGGAGTTTTTAATGTTCAATAAAATGAAAAGTAGATTTTTTTTCCATAATTAATAATAAAAAAATTGATTTTTCCATAGCTAATTATGCACTCAAACTTATGGAAAACTATAAATCCCATATGACTATTCAATTGAAATGTAATCCATTTCTATATATCAATCTTAATCAAGCACAACACACTCGATTGATGTTAATCTGTAAGTTTAAATAATATTTTCAATTGATTTAGATTTTATTTAATACAATTTTGCTTTTCCAAGGATTCATCTATTTTGATTGGAATTGAGATTAATTGAGTATATCCATTGTCTATAGGTTGTTTATGACTATGGTGTTAATAAGATGCACAGTCGAAGTTGTATCTAGGAGAGGAAAGGAAATTATTTTGTTTAAATGATCCTCACATACATATTTGATAGCTTCCTAGTTTGTTGCAAGTTTGAGAAAATATATTCCTTCTCATTCATTTTACAAATTTGTTCACACCATAAACTCCCAATAATAATGGATACTTGGCAACAAAAACAAAATTGTTCTCACAAATCTCTTGTTTTATTTAATTTTAATTACTTGTGCCATAACCCATGTGTGTGTGTGTGCACGCTTGTTCTTCTTTTCTTTATTTATTACCCAAGAAATCGACAATTGGGTTGGTCCTAATTAATATTTTTAGTTGGTTTAGATTTTATTTAATTAAAAATTTTATTTTTTCAAGGATTCATCTATTTGGATTCGAATTGATATTAAGGATTTGAAGATTGGATCCATTGGCTTAGACAATAATTCATATCAAGATGATTGCCAATTGAGTTGCACCATGTGGATGTGTATATATATGCTATGCAATAAATATGTATGTAGATTGGTAACATTGTGTCTTCCTTTTTACTCAAATTCTTGTTTGATATCACCTTACTCTTTTACACACTTTTATTTTTACCACTATAATTTTCAATATATCAAAAATTTATTAAATTAAAATAGTACATATTATATAATTTTGAAGTACAATCATAATAAAAACTCTCATCACTTTAATTAATAATATCTATCTTAAATTTTCCAAAGTGGAGGTCCATTTATATTAGTCCTAAATTCCCAAAGTGTATTTATCAGAATTCTTCAATTATAAAATACCAATTATAAACCAAAACTGGAGTGGAAGAAGTCTGTATTGTGGTGGAATTTTAACGATAGCCAAAGAAGCATTGTGGCAGAATGGTAAAACATAGTGTGCAATTTCTTGAAGGAATTATTTGGTTGCTATGGATAATAGATCTCCACTAACTAATCGGGATTGATTTAATTACTTATATCAAGGTCTCACAATTATGGTCTTCAAATTAATGAATCCTCTATGTAATCCATAGCTTTTCTATTAAATTCTAGATAACTTGCAATTAATGGAACTGTTATATTCAAAGTGCACTAAAGATGTACTGATGTTATTTTCAAGTATATTCACTAACACTTCCAAACAACAATGAAAAAGATGAGAAAAAATGCATCTAATATGCTATTGAAATGATGGGAAAAAACAAATATTGAAGGTCAATTTTAAAAAGAAACCCATCATGAAAAATTTACTTGACAGGCAAGGGCCCCTGTCAAATGTATACCTTGGTTTCACTTATAATATTATCATCTTCAATATTATAAGTGTTTTTTTAGCATCTCTACATGGTTATTAAACATTAATATGGGCCTTGTTTCCTCATTTTGTTTGTAGTTGGCTATCATAGTACTTCTCTAATACGATAATATATTTTTTTTGTTTTTGTTTTTTTTTTCAAGGAAATATTCAGGAAAGTCCACCTAAAGGGATCACATCCTATTGGCTTATTAGCAAAGCCTAACCCCAACAATTTCAATAAGAATTGACCACATGACCTCCCATTAGTGAGGTGCTTTAGCGACGGGAACTCAACCAATTGAGCTAACCCTTAGGATATATAATGAAAACCATGTTATTATAATGAAGGCATGCAATTAGTATAAAAGTTTCAAAATAAAGGTTGATGAAATAAAATTTTCATCCCAAAACAACTCATAACATAAATTTTACATTAATGTCTTCCAACGTTTATTGTCACATCATCCAAAACATGTAATGTCTAATAAATGGTCATTGTAGCACCCTTATTTCATTAGTGTTTTCATATCATTCAATTTGTAAATGTCTAATAAATTTTCATTATAGCACCCTAGTTTCAAAGTTCTTAGCTAATAATGGAAAGAGACATGTATATGTTAGCTACAAAAGTTGAAGAAATGGATATAGAATTAAAATTCCACATTACATAACATAATTTCAAATGGAATTATGTGAATATGATCATTAATATAGATCCATCTTAACCATGTATCTATTAAGCATCATAAGGGATTAAATCTATTGAGGTGCAAACAATTTCTCTATATTTTGTTAGGTCCCTATACTACTAGTGTAACCCCTTATTGTTATTAGTACAACCCCCTTATTATATTATTGTGCCCATGTAGTCCCCATATTGTTATTATTGTGCCCCATAGAATCCCACTATTGTTATTATTGTGCACTTACATTATTATTGTTATGTAAGCTCTCATTATATTATGACCCCTTATACTCCTATATATAGAAAGGAGGTCTTGTCATTTGTATCATTTAAGAATTATTGATTTGTGTAATGTAAAGGAGGTTTCCCCCTCGAATAGGCTTATTTATAAGGTGTTGATCTATCTTTTCTATCTTTTTGTGAGCTGGTTTCATAACATTTGGTATCAAAGCTTTGGATTCTAGGGTTTCATTGCTCCAAAATAGGTCAGTGTGGCATTTTCTCTATGTTGCGGGAAATTCTCCCCTAAGGTTCTTGGGTGAAACCTTAGCAGACGGAAGATTATCTAAGTTAAGAAACACACA
>APFE030524730.1:104807-120414 GCA_000404065.3 Pinus taeda
AGATTGAGGATGATAAGATGAGCTATGAGCTAACTGAGTACCAAGACAAGAAAATAATTTTGTCCAAAAATTTCCAGTGAAAATGGGATCTCTGTCACTTACAATAATCTTTGGTTTCCATGTAGCTTTTGAATTGTTTCCATAAATGCAGTAGAAACTGTACTAGCTTTAAATGGATGTGATAATGCACAAAAGTGTGCATACTTGGTAAGTCTATCAACTACCACCATGATGACACTCTTTCCTTAGACTTGGGTAAACCCTGTGATAAAATCCATTGAAACCTCCTCCCAACGTTGGTTTGGAATGGATAAAGGTTGTAATAGACCCATAGTCTTAATTGTTTCAACTTTATTTTGTTGGCAAACCAAACATTCCGCCACAAACTTTTGAATATATGATTTAAGGCCATCGCAAAAAAGTTCTTTCTTAACCCTGTGGTAAGTTTTTAAAAATCCTGAGTGCCCTCCTAAGGGAGAAGTGTGCAGTTCCATAAGAATATTTTGTTTGAGTTGGGAATTCTTACAAAGGTATAAGCGATATTTGTACCATAATGAATCATTTTGCCAGCTAAATGTATCAGATGTACTGGAATCTTGTTGTATTTTTCGAATAAGTGCCCACACTTCTTCATTATTCTTCCATTCCTCCCTTGCTTTGTTTATCCAATCTGGTTGGATAATAGAAATGGCGCACAACAATGCTTCTAGATCCTCATCCTTTCTTGAGAGTGCATCTGCCACCACATTTTGCTTCCCTTTTTTGTAGATGATTTCAAAGTCATAACCCAACATCTTTGTGACCCACTTTTGTTGCTCTTCAGAGGATAATATTTGTTCTAAAAATATTTAACGCTATCATGATCCATTTTAACCTTGAAGTGTCTTCCCATTAGATAGGGTCGCCATTTCTTAAGTGCATGGAGTATTGCCAACATTTCCTTCTCATAAATAGCTTTTTGTAAAAACTTTCCCTTGATTAGATGACTTTCAAAAGCAATGGGTCTTTAATCTTGCATTAAAACAGCACCAATTCCATTTCCTGAAGCATCACATTCCACAATAAAGGTTTTTGTGAAGTCCAGTGTAGCTAAGACGGGTGCTCGGCACATTGCCTCTTTAAGATGTTCTAAGGCCTTTGTTGCTTCTGGAATCCATGAAAATGCATCTTTCTTCAATAATGTTGTTAGAGGTGCTGCTATTCTCCCATAATTCTTAACAAGCTTGCGATAATACCCTGTCAACCTGAGAAATCCTCGCAGATGCTTTATGGATGTGGTGATTTTCCATTCCTCAATGGCTTTAATTTTTCTAGGGTCTACCTTAACTCCTTCATGAGATACAATGTGACCCAGATATTCCACCTCTTGTACTCGAAAGAAACATTTAGATCTTTTTGCATATAATTGTTTCTCCTCCAATAGTTGTAGTACCCTGTCAACATGATCATCATGATCCTTCCAAGATTTGTTGTAGATTAGTATACCATCAAAAAATACTAACACAAATTTTCTAAGGAATGATTTGAAAAATGGAATTCATCAGACCTTGAAATGTTGAAGGTGCATTGGTAAGGCCAAAAGGCATGACCAAAAATTCATAATGACCCTCATGAGTTCTAAATGTTGTTTTCGGAATGCCTTCAATGTTCATTTTTATTTGATGATATCGTGAACGAACATCCAACTTGGTGAAGTAAATTGATCCATGCAATTCATCCAGTAATTCATCAATAACAGGAATGGGAAACTTATCTTTAATAGTGAGCTTGTTGAGCTAGCTATAATCTGGACACATGCGCTCTGGTACCAGCTGTTATGAAACCAGCTCACAAAAAGATAGAAAAGATAGATCAATGCCTTAGAATTTAGCCTCTTCAAGGGGGAAACCTCCTTTACATTACATAAATGAACAATTCTCTGATGATTCAAATGACAAGACCTCCTTTCGATATATAGGAGTCTAAGCAGTATAATATAACCCAGCCGACCTAACAATAATAACATAAATCCACAAAAATAACAATAGAGGGATTCTATGGGGCACAATAATAACAATGTCGGGACAATAGGGGCACAACAATATTAATAAGGGATACAACTACTATAGTAATGGGGTAATCACTAGTATTATAGGGACCCAACAATTCAACACCTTGAAAACCCCCTCAGTACTTGTAGTATGTAAGCTACACAAATTAAACTTCTAATTTCAACAAGTCTTTCCTAGATTTTAGACAAAATTGAAGTAAAAATACTTTAAATATTTTAACCATAACAATTTGTTCCCAACTGCTTTATACAATATATACATAGTTTTTTATTTTTACTATATATAATATATATATAGTTCACATTGAAATACTTTACATGGGATAAGAATTGAATTATTTATGGAATACAATAATTTTTGTTATTAATTTATTTTTAAATACACATTAATATTACTTAATCTTATATTGAATATAATTTATGATCGCATTATTTTTTTATTTATTTTAATAATTTTAAATGCATATATAAACTATATTAAAAGAATTTAATCAGTTACGCATCTTCTCCTTATTACTCTATTACGAAGTAAAATGATTTTTTAACTTATCAATTATCTTTTCCTTTTTGCATGTATTATTTTGGTACACTTAAAAAAAAATATTTTCTCTTTTTTTACTTTCGTTCTCCCTATATGCATATATATGAAGTCGATATTGAATTAAATTAGTTTACATGTATATTCAAATAATTTATTTAAGTTATGCGTTGAAATATTTTTATAAGTATAGGAATTATACATCTTCCTCTTAGTCAAAAGTGAAAATATAAGGTTTTTTTTACTTTTCATTGTTTTATCTCTCTATAAATTTGATATACAACTATGATACTACATAGGACATCGAAATATTTTGTTTATGGTTGAGGGTGAGAATAAAATATTTTTACCACATCTCTTTCATATAGGGTTGCATTGTTTTATATTGTTTTTAATTAAAACTAAGCAACTATGCATATTGTTTTTTGTTTTTTATTATAGTTGACATTGTTTTTTATTTAGAAAATATTTAATTTTTAATTTAAAAATGAAACTTGTCAACTCAAGATTGAACACCAAAACAATTACGCATCTCCCTCATATTACATTATAGAATGCAACTATAGACACAATAATTATCATCTATTTTATCGGTACCAATGTTTATCCTTACTCTTAATTGTGTAAACTAATGGGCATCCCTTTTTTTCTGTTTTCTTGGGTTCAACATCAATATTACTTTGACATGTGCATATTTCGTACTTGCTCAATGATTATCTTATTGTTTTATATTTGTTTAAAATGTATATATATTATGAACTCATTGACTGTATATATAAAATAATGTGGCAAGCTTTTTCTTACTCAATTATTATAATGTTGTTATTTATTTACTTAACATGTATATCTATTTTGAACTCATGGATTGTAATTATCAAATACTTATTGGCATGTGTTCATATGTATACACATATAGAACATCCAATTGGCCTATGTGAAAACTTTAATTATCAACAACATATAAAACTAAATGGATAGTCATTGACCCCAAGTGGGTGTTGGGCCAATTAATTGTTCCTAAAAAGGACCAACCAATCTGCTAAAAATTAATCTATCAACTCGAGGTTCTATTTTGCTATTTCAAATTTATCGAAACTATTTGTGCAAATATGACTATTTGTTATGGTCCTATGGAAAAGGAAGACTACAACATTAAAGGAATCAATTCAAAATGCAATGTCCAATTACCACAAACTATTCAATTTATTAACTTCTACAAATCTATGATGGAAATGGAAAGATAAAACATATTGAACAACAAGTTGTTGCTTATGGCACAACTACTACAAAGTGAAAAGATAACACTACGTAATCAAACTATCTAACAACGAATGATCAATTGAAATATAAATATTTGATAATCCTATCGGGAATGAAAGAAAAGAATATTGTTTCTTAATGAATTAACCATCGCCAATCTATTCTTATAACAATTCCAATAAACTTGATTCAAGACAAAGCTTTCAATTTAACAAATCAACAACGAGAAATTAAAAAACCATTATAGAGATGGAAATAGATAGAACAGAAAAATCGAACGCTAGCTTTAATGGTACAAGAGAATACAACATTGTTCCCAGGATCAAGCACAAATCTGGAACCAAACTACCTTACAAGAAAATTAGCACATTATACTAAGTCTGAATAATAAATACTTCCATTCAAATTGTAGAGAAACTAGTTGAAAAATAATCACATTAGAGGAAATCTTAGCCTAAAATTGCCCATGAAATTTTCACGTATATAATATATAAGCCAATCAAAATCCTTTATGTTTAAAAAGAGGTACATGTAAATATTTTGGAATGAAAAAAAAACCTACTTTTTTAATTGTATTTTTGGCTTATCTCATTTTAGCTTCACTCAAATTTCAAGTGTAGACACTCATTGGATGGGGAATTAACATTATAATCCAATGAGTACCCATTATGCATACTTTTGAGAAGAACCAAATTTATTAAAGTCTACATCCAATGAGTATCTACACTTTAAATTTGAGTAAACCTATAAAGATATAAGGCAAAAATACAATGAAAAAAAATAGTTTTCTTCTTTTCCCTCCAAAATTCATAACCATTATTTTATTATTTTCGTATTATTTTATTAATTTTCCTTAGGATGCCACTTTTAGGCTGAAATTTCCTCTAATGCGAGTCTCAGTTTGCATCAAAAAATAATATTACAATTCTAACAACTCTTTCAAAGTTCAACACCAATTTTTATATCATCATAACAAAGGATAAAGACCAAAGAATCTATTTTTAATAATGAGTTATCCTGAGAATCTAAAAATTCTTAGGATTACTCATTTAAGTTACAATGATATTAATGCATCCAAGAAACCAAGTTGAGAAGTCACCCTCAACTAATTTGTTCCAAACAAGGTGTAATAGTTTGAGGTTTGCATGGTATTCTCTAACCATTCCAGGAAACAAAAACAAATATCAATGAGCCAATAGATTTCTATCAATATCAAGGATGTGTTTGTTAGAAATAGTATTTTATTAATCTAATTCATTCAGAAAATAGTAAAATGATAAATGCATATAGATACTACTAAGTCCCTAATACTCATAAACATGACTTAATTTCACAAAATACTTTAGGAAATGATATGAAAATTGAGAAATAAGGTAAGGAAAATATGACAAATATGAGGCCCAACATCACCACCCAACTCACCTTTTTGCATGACCTTATGCAAATAAATGGTTAACATGTAGGACAATCAAGGAATAATCTTCATAATCTTCTTCTCCACTATTCCTGAACCCATTTCTTTTTTGGAGCTCTTCAAAAGATACTAACTTATGTGCTTTTGACAATTCATAATCAAATTTATAAAATGATTGGGGACACCAGATCATGGGGCATCGACACATGCATCCTATCTAGTGGCTACCGCTTTCTAGCAGCAATTGAACATAGTCTTCTATTCTATTCATAGGATACTGGAAGTTATGATAACCAAAATATTCTCTATTCCTGACTTAAATTGGTGATTCTTACCATCTTTCCTTGGCTCCACGAAGAGCCTCGTCTCTGATGTCTTCCATATATTCCATTCTTGGGTTTGGACAAGTGCAAGAGCAACACAAGGTTTTTGTATGAAAATTCTATGATGAATATGTGTGTGAAAGTGGTTTTGAGGTTCACCTCTAACCCAAATATCAAGGCCGTGTTCTCGTCTCTGGAAGGAATGATACGTCTTTACCCACTTAACTTGGTTCCTAGAAAATGATATAAAATCTTGAAATTAAATATCTCCAATGAAAGGGACATGATTTTCTTCCACCCAATGTTCTTCTAAAAAGAATTTGTGCATATACAACTCACACATAAGATATACACTCATCTTGTTTTCAAAAAATAGAAATAAAATGAAGTACACTGTTGAAATCGTGTGGTTGTCTTCTTGTATATCTTTTAGTTTAAGCAACAGATATCACTCAAGCAAAGATAAAGCATAATTCTGGGGTGAGGACCTGCATGAAAAGGAATATGAGTAAATAAAGAAAATTTCCTTCGTTTACTCTCCATCTTTCTTGAGGCAGCCCTTAAAATTATGGACCTTCTTTTCCTATGCTCTTAGTTGTACATAGGTATCATCTTCTATTGTTGTTCATACTTTAAATCGTTGGAGTAACTCTTTATGTTCCATTGGAGGCACTACTTCTCCCTGATATCTTGCTATGGTCTATTGTTGTTCCTCCATAGTCTTATGCAGAATTATAATGGAGGCTTGTACAATCAAGGGAGTATAGGGAGGTACCTCCTCTATTTGTACCCCTTTGTCATAAAAAGTAAATGTAGGATCATTCTAAATTCCTTCATCAACAAGGGTACAAGGAATGTTCATCGCATATACCTCGGGGTTAGTCATTGTTCCTTCTTCAACAACAGCAAGAAAAAGGTATGTACATCAGTCTAGACTTCCATTTCCTAAGTTTCATGCTTCTTTTTATGCCTCTTCACATAATCTCTATGAAGTTGCTTGCTACCTCGTAACCAATTATTTATATCTTGTATTTTCCTTTGCAGTTTCTTATTTTCTCCCTTTAACTTATCAAGTTCCTTTTGGAGTTTTCCTTTTATTTTCTTTCTCCCAACTTTACTACCTATGATCATCTAAACAGGACTAGTAACCAAGGCTACTCAGGAGGAAACAACAAGTACTATTTTAGCTTCTTCAACAATAATTTATTGGGTGGATTTGGTTGTTGGTAAGATGTTAGATTCCCTTGTCATTATATCAGTACCAGACTCCAGCAGGCCCTTAGAAAAATTAATTTGAATCTCAATTAAAAATCCAATGCTAACATCTCGTTCTTCATCAGCAAAATTTTCAAAAGACTGTGGATTCATTCCCTCCATAGAGGAAGGCTCTAATAATGTATCAACAAAGTCATTAGAACACCCTTGGGGCAAAACAACTTCAAGATCATTATCTAAATCCAGGATAGCAATGGTTGTAGGATCAACAGGAGAGGTTACAATCAGAGAATTCAGCGAAGCCCACTATTTGAGAGGACTTTCAGGATGGTCTACAAGTTATTTTGTTGAAGTGGTCACAAATTTTCCAAAATTTGCAGTATCTAGTAAACTTTCAAGCCCTTGTAGTGCTTCGGTTATTGTTTTTTCATGTTCCATCTAATATGAAGTTGATGCATCCTAAGATGGTTTTTCTTCTGTTAGCTACTCAAGTGGGTTCAAGGAACTCTAACCTTGCTTTACAAGTCTAGCAGACCTCCTCATTTTCATTGGTAGGGTAACTAAAATTGATGCCATCCTTTTCTTTGCTCTGCTAAGTTTTTGAGTTGTTTCCTCATTGTCTACCTCTCGTTTCTTATCGCTATTTAGAATATCCCTAGATGTTCGAACAATTGTTTCATTTTCCAAAGGAATATCTTGGTCATCATCAAGGTTTCTAAAGAACCCTTCGCAAGTTCGTTATACTTGGCTAAGACTTCATATAACTAATACCTTGATGAGTACATGGTGACTTATACCTACAGCTTGATCCTTGGACCTCCTTAATCTAGTAGTAGTCTCATGCAATACTAAATTAAAAAAACATGGGAGGTTCAAAGTTACCTTTGCCTCATGGATGCCATGAGTTTGAGATGACTCCCCTTTACAACATCGTACCTTCCATCACAGGTGATGTACTGCTGTAGAATCTCGGTTGTCTCCTTCCATGGCTCAGGTGATGAATTGGGGTTATACCCCTTTCCCTTTTCGATCAATTATTTGCCAAGATTTAATAACAAAGGAGTTGCATTCTAAAGAAAGGTGTGTATCTCATACCACTTTTCTCCTTCCATTGAAAACCCTATCACTTCTGTTATTACACTGTCATTTAATTGTACCTGTATATTTCTCACTACTACTACACCATTGTCCAAATTCTTAGTGAATTCCAATGCTACCATGTTGTAAAACCCCTTTAATCATTCAAAATATTCTATCCATATAGCTTGAAATAAGATGATGTTTGCTCGTCCTGAGACCTGTAGCTCCATGGGGTAATTTCAGACTGAATTCCCACCCATTATTATCTGTTCAACAGGGCACAACCTTATCATTTGTAAATGACATGATTAAAAATGTAGAATGATAGTAAGCTTATACATAGGATAGAAGTTTTGACGACACGCAATGGTATTCAAAAATGAAAATGGCAGCCATCTGTCAATGCCAACTCACCCCCCAGTTAAGAGTAAAGGTTGTCTACTGTTGTTAATCAAATTTTAACAAGATGAAAAATTTGGCATGTTTGGAAGATAATGGTACATTAATTCACTATAATAAAGTGACCATCAAAAGAATAAATAGAAACCCTGATATATCTATGGCGCAAGAGGAAATGATTATAATTTGTGTGTAGTAATGATAACACAATTTATTAAAACCCACAGAGGATGTGGACAAATAGAGGCATAGGGAAATGAGTACAAAGGACAAGATGGATGGAAGTAATAATTATATCAAGTGTACCATTAGAGAAAAGAAAGGGTATTAATTTACAATGTTGATTTTCCAGAAAAATAACATTTCTAGTATGTAGAATTATAGCGAAATGCTCATAAAGAACCAAACATCACCACATTCTTGGAAGGTTTTAAGAATGTTCATAATAAATTTAACGAATGTTCTTGTTTTAATTTTTAAGGAACAAAAAGCCAAGCTATATATTAATTATTGGTTTTACTTCAATACCACAGGCATATCCTATGCTACGAGAAAGTGTCCATAGCCTCGATAGGGTTTCCTTTCTAACCCTTTGAGATGCTAGTGTCCAATTTACTAAAATATTTTCTGAATTTTGTTGTTATATGTAAATTTTTAAAGTGTTTATAGAAGTTCATTGTTTTTCTATGGTGAATAGTTAAAAATAATGCCATTCACAAAAGCTAATGAGGTGAGCAATTTGGCTCGTGATGAGACCTCTTGTCCTTCGACTTAAAAGCCAAAGGCCATTACCCTGGCTTGGTAACCATAAATGGTAATGTCACTCCACTAGATCCTATGATCATGGTAGGTCGGCTTGTGATGAGACCTCCTATCCTATGTTAGATTATAATTTTCATTAAACTTAATAGATTAGTTAGTAAATGCAGTGGAATGTCAACTCCTTAAGAGGCAAGGATGGTGTAAGAAGTATTATAGTAATTTATTTTCTAGATTGCTAATTTTTTTCTCAAAAAAATTATGTTCATTGATCATTGGAAGATTGGAATTACAATATATTACATAAGTTGTGATGAAAGGAATGCAGTATAGGAATTATTGTAATTTTTCTACAATTGTAGAAAGAATTAAAAATTCACAGAAATTTCAAAATTATGATAATGATTTCTCATAAAATATTTTCTAATGATATCCATAAAACAAATTTTTTTTCCAGCATCGTGTAAGGAGAAAGCTAAAAATGTTCCTTTCCCTAAAGGAATAGAGATATCACTAAAAAAAGATGATAATTTCATGTTTAAGATCTACAATTGTATTCAAAGGAAACATCACTATGCCTAAAGAAACAGTAACATAATGAAAGGAAAAGTGGTTGTGACCGAGGAAAAAACAACTATGATTGAGGAAACAGTGGCTGCGACTAAGGAAACAAAAACTGTAAATGATGAAACAATCAATGTGACTAAGGAAACAACAACCGTGACTTAGGAAACAACGGTTGTGGCTAAGGAAACAATAACTCTGACTGACGAAACAATGGTTGTGGCTAAGGAAATAACAACTGTGACTGACGAAACAATGGTTGTGGCTAAGGAAACAACAACTGTGACTGACGAAACAATGACAGTGACTAAGGAAACAACAATTGTGATAAAAATATTAGCAAAGATTTATTTTCAATCTATATATATATATTGAATAAGAAATAACAGAAAAAAAAAAAAAAAAAAAAAAAAAAAAAAAAAAAAAAAAAGAACAATTATTTACATTATGTACAGAATAAATGAAATTTCTTCAAAAACATTTACCTACTTATGGCCACGAGGAAATTGCAGCGATCAGCTACAACCTGTAGATTGGCATCATTATCGATTTCTTGAAGAAAACAATCTTTGGTAAGTGGAAGATGGTACATATGGAGTGTTATAACATCATTTATCACCCTTGTATACTTGATGTTCTGAGTCATGGCCTTGGGTAGCCCTTTCCCTTCATACTTGGTCCTTTTACTAAAAAACATTATTTTAAATTCCATACTCGACTCTTCCCTTCCAAAAGTGTGTGCACATGTGGGTCCAACTATACCCAACCCACATATATAATTTGAAATATTAAAAAAAATATAAAATCCCTATTTTATGGGCAGGGTTTATGAATTACACCAAAATCCCACCTACAGGGGCCCGTGGTCTAACTATATCCCAACTGAAACAATTGTTTTGGGGTGATATAAATACATCTCATGGGAAGGCCTAAGGGGAGAGAAAGATAGGATATTTATATTATATCCAATTGTTCCTTGATAAAGTCTGATTTATCCTGGTGCGTCCTACACTCTCATCTATAGGAAACCCTTGTTTCCTCATAGAGATGTCCATCTTCTTTATATGGCATCTATGTGTATGCATTTTAAAGAGGATTGTTGAGGATTGTGTTGGACGTATCTGGAGGAGGATTTCACTTGGAGCCATGTTTGAATTAGGTTGTATTCTTCCACATTTTTTGCAAACGTCAATAACGAATCTATGTATTGTTCCTAATGTGATGATATTTATGCTTTAACTCATGTTATGACATAATTATGTATGATATAATATTTTATATCTATATTCTTATATGATCTAACACTCATATCTTGAACATGCTTTGAACTACTGCTAGTAGATATGCTTTTCTGGAATGAGTTGTAGGAATTGAAGCATTGGAGGAAGAAAAGGGTTTGGACCCTAGGGGAACATCCTCAAACATAGAACCTATGAGTATTATCTCTTCATCCCACTTTAGTATTTTAATCATTAGGACTTCTTGTTTTCTTGCTTCTTGTTGGTGTATGCCCTTCGATCTGTTGGTGTTCTCAACCTAGACACTAGGGTATTTTATTCCGTAACAAAATTGGTGACTCTGTTGGGGAATAAAATATTCTATTTCCTTGTTTGGGTTATTTCTCTCTTGATCTGGGCCTTCTTGTTTGGTTTCTTGTCTTTTCCAATATCTTTAACTTGTTTGCAACCTGCGAAAAAAGTTTGATCTTCTAGATCAGGCCTGAATATTTATTTTTTCTTTGTTGGCTTTTGTAAACGCGGTTTTTAATTCTCATAGTTGCACACACATGCTTTTTTTTCCAATAAAGGATTTTTCCTAATTTTAATTTCTTTTTTTTAGTCATTTAATGTCTAGGAGAGTCTTTCTTCTTGCAGATTTTCAGTTTCCTACATCTCTTTGTGGAAAAACCTAGTCAACCTAGGGTTTTCTTTTTGGTGAAGTGTTAGTTTTTGTGTTTGGGTTTAAAGCTTCTCAATGAAGTTCTTGGTTGTTCTAAGATTTTGGAACAGGGAACTAGTCTCAATTCACTTATAACCAAACCTTTACATTTCTTTGGCTTGCTTTCTCAAAAGTTGACATATTTGATTTTTTCTTGGTCTTTGAGAAAGTCCATTTTGCAATCTTGAAAAGTTTTTCTTGGTCTTCTCAAAACCTTTATTGTTTCTTGGAGTTTGTATGTTGTTGTTCAGATGAGTTTGTTTGAGTTTGCAACCTCTTTTCACTTTAGTTCTTATCATGTTAATGATTCCCATGCCTTGTGAAATTTGAGGTTCTTTATTCTCGAATGTTATCGCCAAGTCTTTAGTAGTTTCGTTTTCTCAAGAACTCTTTGTGCCCTTAAAAGGAAAAAATATTTAAACATCTTTTTGTTGCCTTTATTTTTCTTTTTGGATTTTGTTTTGGTCTTCTTATAGTTTTTTAGAAAGTGTGAATTATTTTCATTAGGTTGAATTTTATGTTGGAAATAATACTGAGAGGGGGGGTGAATCAGTATTATCTGGTCAATTATTTTCTTTTTCAAACCTAGAACATATACGCTACTTCAGTTAGAGAAAACCGCGTATATATACAACTACAGATAAGGAAACCCGCATATACCATACAGACTTATAATTTAAAATATTCTACAAATGTTGAACATTAATCTGTGCATCAGGATCATATAAACAGTAACCATGAACAGAAAAGTAGAGAAGAAGACAATCACACACAAGAACACAAGATATAATGTGGAAACCCAATGTGGGTGAAAACCACCTGCTGCAATATGTCTCTATCTTTTCAATTAGAAACTTCTTTTTACAATGATTTTGTACTGGTGCAGTCCTTTACCAGTACGCGGGCTGCTACCTGGAGAGAGCTACAACCCTGTCTCGTTTTCGAGCTTCTCCTGAAAGGGAGCTACAACCCCCTTAGTTCTTGTACTAGTTGAGATACTAGTACATAGGCTACTACCTGCAGAAGACTACAACCTTCTCTTCCTTTTAGGGACCACGTTTCATAAATCTTCAGACTGGATCCACAAATAACATCAATCAAACATCAAGAATTTATGCATAAACCAATCACCCTTTCACCAATCAAAACTGAATCAAAATAAACACTTCTCTGACGACTGTACCCAGATCATAATAACAGTAATCACACCCCACTTCTGAACCTAGAATGTTGTAGCAATAAACAGAAGCAGCTAGAACATAAATCAAGAGATGTACACTACTTCACTATTCAGAAACCTGCGTACATACGCTTCTGTGTCAATACCGACCTGCATATACACGACTTTCCCTTACAAGAACAGCGTGTATACGCGCCTTCGCTTCACTGAACCTGCGTACAGATCTATAAATTCGTTCTTTCAAACATTCAGATATTAGTTAACCCAGATTATAAGATTTATAGATCAAGCATGCGCCACATATCACGGATCAAAATCATATAGAGATACCACTATTCCAGCCTTAAGATTTTGACCCATCAATAGAACTTATCCTTCTCCTTGCACTCAGGTTCCTTCTTCATTCAGATCCAGATCTGCACCATAACCGAATCACAGTATTCCAGATCTAGCACTTTATCAGATATTCAATGAGTCAGAAGATGCCTTGCCAAATGATCTCCTTCCTCTTTTATAGCCTTAGGCCTTTCACAATACCACAGACCAAAAACCATAACAATTCAATACCATGGACCCAATACTTGGGATCAACACTTATGATGAGATACCATGGAACAAAACCATAGGTTCATATACCAAGGACTAAATACCAAGAACCAAAACCATAGGATCAAAAACTGTTGGACTAATACCATGAACCAACCATAAGATTTCCCATGTGCGTGCGCTTTTCTCTGCATGAAAGTGCGTGAACTTTTCTCTGCATGAAAGTGCGTGAACTTTTCTCTGCATGAAAGGAAAGTTTATCTTCATGAAAGTGCGTGAACTTCTCTCTGCATGAAAGGAATCTTTCTCTACATGAAAGTGCATGAACTCTTCTCTGCATGAAAGTGTGTGAACCAGAAAATAACTTTGATGCATTATAATTTATTCTCTGCATGAAAGTGCGTGAAATTTTCTCTGCATGAAAGGAACATTTCTCTGCATGAAAGTGCGTGAACCAGAAAATAACTTTGCTGCACTATAATTTATGATCTGAGATGAGTGGGTTGCCATCAAGTATAACATATGTACCATAATTCCAACAATCTCCCCCTTTGGACTTGATGGAAACAACAACCAATCACTCTCCCCCTTTGACATCAAGGGCAAATGGGCGGACTACCATACTCCCCTTGAGTGCCTGCTGAAAACTCTGAACGAGCTCCCCTTTGTATATGATCTGTGCTGAAATGTTGTTTGCAAAAAGATGTTCTACTAGAAAGAACATGACTCCATACATTATAAGTAACCTTCCTATCATCAATACTCATACATACATCCCTCTCCCATCCAAGTGGGAATACACAAGATAGAAAAAACTCATTCATCCCAGGCATAGTGGGGAAACCAAAATAGGTCGTTACATGACCTTGATATGAAAAGAAGTACATGACATAGAGACAAGAACAACTATCAGCAGAATCAACCTTCAGACCAGCACACATTGATCTACTCCACCAGAAAACTCTTGAGAAATCAAACCAAGGACTTCTAAGATAATGCCAACAATGCATCATTAGAAGAATATATGCTCCCCCTGAACCTGTGCCAGATGATCTCTGATAGACCCATTCGACCCACATAGACCGGCAAATGTACGTGTATCTACCTGCGTACAACAGACAAGATTCAACAGCAGGATGATGCATCAACAACCCTCAGCTTCTGTCTGAGGTATTCAAATGTCTCCCTGGACAATGGTTTGGTGAAAATATCAGCAACTTGTTACTTGGAGGGAACATATTCCAGTTTGACCTTTTGTTCCAGCACTTGTTCACGGAGAAAATGATACTTGATCGGTATGTGCTTGGTCTTTGAATGCATGATTAGGTTCTTTGAAATGCTAATTGCACTTGTATTATCACATAAGTTGGAGATAGGTGGTGTACAAGTGATTTGAAAATACTGCAAGGTTTGCATCATCCAAAGGAGTTGAGTGCAATAGGATGCAACAACCACATATTCTGCTTTAGTTGTAGATAATGCAATAGAACTTTATTTCTTGCTGAACCAAGATACTAATCTGGAACCCATAAAGGATGCACCACCACTAGTGTTTTTTCTGTCATCCACGCTTCCAGCCCAATCTGCATCTATATAAGCATGAAGAGTGAGATCCGCATCTCTCGGATACCATAGGCCATAGTTTTGAGTTCCTTGAAGATACTTGAAAATTATCTTTACTGCCTGAAGATGAGTTTCCTTAGGATTTGCCTGAAATCTTCCAACCATTCCTACTTCATGCATGATGTCTAGTCGGGTACCTGTTAAATAGAGCAGACTTCCAATCATGGACCTATAGGTTGGTTGATGCACTGCTGCTGATTCATCATTTGCACTGAGGCTGCATCCTGTGACCATAGGAGTGCATAATGGTTTCAAATATTCCATGCCATACTTCTTCAAGATATGCTTGAGATACTTGCTTTGAGATAAAAAGATACCACCTTTATTTTGTTGGATTTGTAAACCAAGAAAATATGTCAGTTCTCCAAGCAAAGACATTTCGAATTCCTTCTGCATCACCAAGGCAAAGTTTTGACTCATAGCTTCTTCATTGCTGCCAAAGATGATATCATCTACATACACAACAAGTATTAGCAATTTGTTATTTTCAATTTTATATAAAGATTGCTATCTGCTGATCCTTTTGAAAAACCTTGTTGATGAAGGTATTTGTCCAAACGATAGTACCAAGCCCTTGGAACCTGTTTGAGACCATAGAGAGCCTTCTTTAGTCTGCATACAAGATTTGGATCATTACCAAGGATGAATCCATCTGGTTTCTCAATGTACACTTCTTCTTCTAAGTCTCCATTCAGAAAGGCTGATTTCACATCCATTT
>APFE030524730.1:123504-181203 GCA_000404065.3 Pinus taeda
GACCTTCTTCTCCTTCTCCAAGGCACTATATGACTGAAGTTTTTCTTTATCACCTGTCATATGTTTTGAAAATCCACTATCGATGTACCATTGATTTTCCTGCCCTTCTGCATATAAGGCTATACCACATCTTTCTGGTTGTGGTTCTTTCATTCTCCATGTTTTGATATTTGAGGCTTGTTCCTTCTGAGTTGCCTGCCGAAACTTGCTCTTGCATTCAGAATCTTCATGACCAAAATTATTACAAATAGAATATTCTATTTCATTTTCAAGAGAAAAAAAGTTATTGTAGTTCCTTTTCATGATCCCAGTCATAATCCTCTCTTTTTGACTTTCTATAATCATGATAGTTTTGTAGGCAACACATTGAGCTGCTTTGTGTCCAAAGTTGTGACAAGAGAAACATTGGCCATTGAAGAAATTCCTACGATTATCAACCCAGAGGACCAAACGATTGTAGTTTTCATTGACATTCATTCTTGAGGCAAATTGAGAATGATTTACCTGTGGTCTATTGTAGCTTCTATTTATCCTTGAAGCATATTGCCCCTAATTTACTTGGTGATCTCTGTTCATTCTTGAAGAAAAATGTCCCTGACTTACCTGGTGAGCAGCATTGTGCCTTTACTATTGATTGTCAATTTGTTCACTTCTCCTTGCTGCATCAATATAACTTTTGGAGGTGGATGGCTTCTATGCCTGAGATGCTTCTTCATTATATCCTAGACCTATCTTGATTAGTGGAGAATGTTGTACTTTGATAATCTCATCCAACGTTTCAGATCCTTTAACAAATCTAATATTAAGAGCTTCAGTTTTCTCAATCTCTTTTCTAAGTCCCACTATTTCACATTCTAACTTTTCATGATTTTTTTCACTTTCAGCCAATTGGAGTTGCAGAGTGTCAATAATCATATTTCTATCTTCTAAACAAATTTTGAGTTTAGAAATCTCTTCATAAATACCTTCTTCATCTATAGCATCCATGAAATCATCATCTTCAAAAGCCATCAAAAGTCTATAATTATTACCTTATTCATCTTCTTCACTATTTGAAAATCCATCATTGTCTTCATGAGTGTAATAGCTTTTCTTATTTACATTATGTTTCTTGTTCCATCTAACAGGTTCTTTACCTTTATGAGGACACTTGGCAGCATAGTGACCGACTCTTCCACAAGAAAAACATTTGAAAGGTAACTTACCTCTGAATCTTCTAGCACCCCATTGAAGGTTCTTGAGAAAATTTGATTCTTCCTCTTCTTCTCACATATGTCCTGAGTCATAAGAATCTCCTTTTCCTGGGGCCTTGAATGTGGCTTCTCTTCTGTCTGATGGTCCCCCTTTCCTCATTTCATAAGTGGTTAGAATTCTGTGTAGTTGCGACATGGTAATTTTCTGTAGATTCTCCTTTTCTTCTATTGCAGAAACTTTTGATTCAAACTTAGAAGACAAATATCTCAGAACCTTTTCAACCACAACAGCCTCTTTTATTTCTTCACCCAATTTTTTCATACAATTAACAATCTCATCTATGCGTAGGAAATAGTTAGCCACACTTTCATCATTGTACATTCTGAGATTTTCATATTGAATTCTGAGGGTTTGAAGTTTTTCTCTTTTTACCTATTCATCTCCTTCATAGCTCAGAATGATCTTGTCCCAAATTTCTTTTGTGATTTTATACTACATAACCTTGACGAATTCTGATTGACATAGACATCCTAATAGAGTATTGACAGCCTTTGCATTAGTTTCAAACTGCTTCTTCTCAGCCGGATCTGTAGGAGTTGTTGATGGAAAAGTGTACCCTGTATCTATGATATCCCAGACTTCTATACCAAGAGATTGAAGATATGTTGTAACTCTTACCTTCCAATAGATGAAGTTGTTCCCATAAAAAATTGTTGGCCTAATTGATGCTTCTCTCTCGTAGTTGCTCATGATGATAGATCTTCCTTCAAGCAATCAAGCTTCTTCTAAAGGACCCACTCTAATACCAATTATTGGAAATAATACTGAGAGGGGGGGTGAATCAGTATTATCTGGTCAATTATTTTCTTTTTCAAACCCAAAACATATACACTACTTCAGTTAGAGAAAACCGCGTATATATGCAACTACAGATAAGGAAACCCGTGTATAGCATACAGACTTATAATTTAAAATATTCTACAGATGTTGAACATTAATCTGTGCATCAGGATCATATAAACAGTAACTAGGAACAGAAACGTAGAGCAGAAGACAATCACACACAAGAACACAAGATATAAGGTGGAAACCCAATGTGGGTGAAAACCACCTGCTACAATATGTCTCTATATTTTCAATTAGAAACTTCTTTATACAATGATTATGTATTGTGCAGTCCTTTACCAGTACGCAGGCTGCTACCTGCAGAGAGCTACAACCCTCTCTCGTTTTCTAGCTTCTCCTGGAAGGGAGCTACAACCCCCTTAGTTCTTGTACTAGTTGAGATGCTAGTACGCAGGCTGCTACCTGCAGAAGACAACAACCTTCTCTTCCTTATAGGGACCATGTTTCATAAATTTTTAGACTGGATCCACAAATAAAATTAATTAAACATCAAGAATTTTTGCATCAACCAATCACCTTTTCACCAATCAAAACTGAACCAAAATAAACACTTCTCTGACGACTATACCCAGATCATAATAACAATAATCACACACCACATCTGAACCTAGAACATTGTAGCAATAAACAGAAGCAGCTAGAACATAAATCAAGAGATGTACACTACTTCACTATTCAGAAACCTGTGTGCATACGCTTCTGTGTCAATACCGACTCGTGTATACGCGACTTTCCCTTACAAGAACAATGTGTATACGTGCCTTCGCTTCACTGAACCTGCATACAGATCTATAAATTCATTCTTTCAAACATTCAGATATTAGTTAACCCAGATTATCAGATTTATAGATAAAGCATGTGCCACATATCACAGATCAAAATCATATAGAGATACGACTATTCCAGCCTTAAGATTTGTGACCCATCAATAGAACTTATCCTTCTCCTTGCGCTCAGGTTCCTTCTTCATTCAGATCTAGATCTACACCATAACCCAATCATAGTATTCTAGATCTACCACTTTATCAGAGATTCAATGATTCATAAGATGCCTTGCCAAATGATCTCCTTCCTCTTTTATAGCCTAAGGCCTTTCACAATACCACGAACCAAAAACTATAACAATTCAATACCATGGACCCAATACTTGGGATCAACACTTATGACAAGATACCATGGCCCAAAACCATAGGTTCAAATACCAAGGACTAAATACCATGGACCAAAACCATAGGATCAAAAACTGTCAGACTAATACCATGAACCAACCATAAGATTTCCCATGTGTGTGCGCTTTTCTCTACATGAAAGTGCATGAACTTCTCTCTGCATGAAAGTGCATGAACTTTTCTTTGCATGAAAGGAACTTTTCGCGTCATGAAAGTGCATGAACTTCTCTCTGCATGAAAGGAAATTTTCTCTGCATGAAAGTGCGTGAACTTTTCTCTGCGTGAAAGTGCATGAATCAGAAAATAACTTTGTCACACTATAAGTTATTCTCTGCATGACAGTGCGTGAACTTTTCTCTGCATGAAAGGAACTTTTCTCTGCATGAAAGTGCATGAACCAGAAAATATCTTTACTGCACTATAATTTATCATCTGAGATGAGTGGGTTACCATCAAGTACAACATATGTATCATAATGCCAACATTTTCTTGATTTTGGGGAAAAATTTTGGTTGAATTTGTTCCTCCTTTTTTTCAAGCTTTAGCCTCTTACTATCTTTGAGAAACACATTTTCTTGCTTTAAGAGAAATCCTTGGAATCTTTCAGTAAGAATTTTTATTTTGCACTAGGATAGATGCACTGTAAGAATTTTTATCCTTTTTGTAGATTTTTAGTGTGTGAGCGTGTTTTTTGAAAAGAAAAAAGATGTTTTATTTCTTAGTTTGTTCATAGAACCTTTTGTAGAAATCTCTTTCATCAAAGAAAAAGAGTTGCATATGCATGTAGTTAGGTTTTATATTGGTTTCTTCTTATGTCAAATAACATCATAAGTTGCACTTCCATTTTACCCTTAACTTAAGAATAGCCATTAAAATCAAGTGCTAAAATTAAAATGAACTAGAATTTTTTGATTTTTCATTGTTACATCAACTAGTCTAGGTCCCTTAGGGACTTGGAATAGGTGTGTGGAGAGTTAACTCTCCAAGGCCATTATGAATTTGAACATAGAAGTTTATTAAAAGAGTGAAATCTAGTGCCATTAAGTTTTCCAAGAAAGATCTTCTTTTTTGGGAGTCAAGCACGACGATGAGTGAAGGCAGGGAAGAGAGATACCCCCTCTCCTACTTGTAGGATCCTGACCAAACACTGTTTGGCTCGGTTTCTGATACGAACTGGTGTCCTAAGTTGTGATTCTTAGGGACCACATAGGTGACTACATAGGGGATACCCATGCTACCTGAGGCAAACATTCTATCACTCTCATTAGTATTTCTAGAGGGTTCCATTGTGAATTTGGGGTACTTGCACCGAAAAAGGATTTTGTCTAGAGGTCAACGTAACTTTTTTTGTTACCTTCATTGGTAGGTTTGGGTCGTAATTATCCCATATATCTTCAAAAGTTCCTTTACTTCACTTTCTTCTATTTTGGTGTCTGATCCTCATCACCTGGAGGAGAAATACTTACAATTTCCTTTATTGATTCCATATTTTGGAAATTTATAGTGGAGTGATCTTTTCTCTTTGTATTTAGTTGGCCTTAGGTGGACTTGTCTTGTCACTTTTGGACCTTAGATTGTGAGTCATTGACAAACCACTCCACTGGTCTTGAAATTATTTTTATCTTTCTTTTGAAAGTTATGGAGTTGCCTCCTTAAGGGAAAAGGTTTAATTGTACATCTCTCTTCCTTGGAAAGTCATTTGTACGATCCCATTAGGGAAGGATCTACATATAAGTTGGGTGTGGCCAATATTCCTATGGAGGCCAATGAAGGGACCCTTCCAAAAGGGGGTTCTTGTGATTTTCCTTTCTTCAAAAATGTTGGTACCCCCTTGATGGCCATTTTGAATATTCCTGGATTGAATGTTGGACTACCAGTTTGGTTGTGGTCCACTCTGAATATTCCCAATGTTCTTCAACTTCTCAAATGAATGATTTATTTCAAGGGCATCAAATGGGTGTTAATTTTTCATCTTCTTCAAAAGATAAATCTTGGATTCCTCTTTCTCCTCCCTCTTGTAATAATAAATCTCAAAAGAAGAGAAAAAGGAAGAAGAAGAAGAAGAAGAATAGTTCTATCCATGAATCAACACCAACCCCTGCAAGTCATGTTGGGGATGAGATTTCAACTACTACAAGTCACACTGGGGGTATAATTCTAGTAACTGCAAGTCATGCTAGCAATGGGTCATCTATCTCTGTGAGTCATATTTATGTTGACTCACCTGCTTCTGTGAGTAGGAATGGAGGCATAAGTCTAGTCACTACAAGTCATACTATAAATGGGTCACTTACCTCAGTGAGTCATATTTATGTTGACTTGCTTGCTTCTGTGAGTAGGATTGGGGTCACAAGTCCTATCTCTCTTGGGAAAGAGTTACTAACCTCTGCGAGTCATATTGGGGACACTCCACCAACCATTGCTAATCATGTTGGAAGAATGGATGTTGATCAGAAACCTAGGCATAGAAGATTTAAACCAAAGTTCCCTTGTAATCTATGTAAGGGAGAACATCTTACTCAATTGTGCCCTAGTACTTCAGTGGTACAAAGGTTATGGTCCGAGTCTGACGGTTCTTCTACTCCAGAATCTGTCATGGTTTCTCAACAATCTAATCATCAATTGGTTGATGAAATGGTCGAGCCATTGTAATATTTGGTTGAGTCCACTCCTCTTTTGGGGGGTGAAGTGCCTAACAATATAGTCTTCTTGATTTATATTATAGAGTCTTCTAGTCTAGGGGGAATTCTGGTCTCTTTGAGTGTACCCCCTCCATGTTCTAGGAGTGCCTCCTTTGATTGGGATAATGTTATCAAGCCTCGTCTTCCTTTTGTTGCACCTTTCCAAATAAGGGTTAGATTTAATTCCACAAACGTCTATCGATGTAAGGTGGATGAAGGATCCTCTGCATGTATTATATCCTCCTTGACTTGGAAAGCTATGGGTTCTCCAAAGTTGTTGGTAGATGATAGTTAGTTGTTAGCATATGATAGGAGACCTAATGAATCTATGGGTGCTCTTCCTCAATTGCATATTAATTTAGGTGGGAGGATTGTCTTAATCGATATGATGGTCGTTGATTGCCATTTAGACTTTAATATGCTAATTGGGCTTGATTTTGTCTATGCTATGAATGTTGTGGTGTCTTCACTCTTTCAAGTGATGTATTTTCCTCATAAAGAAAATATTTTCACCATTGATCATCTTGCATCTGATAACCACCCCCCTAATTTGAATTTACTACAAAATACCCCTTCGTATGTTCCAAGTGTTCAGGTAGACTCTACTTGGCCATGGGTGAACTATGTGGCATTGTATCCCGAATGTTCAATTACTTCTAAGAAGGATCCTTTGAACTATTATTTTCCTTCTCAGGACTTGGTCATCGCAGTTGTATGAGTGATTTCTCTTATGAGGACATGGGACCCCTTAATTCCCTCTTTTGATCCTTCTAGTTGTCAATATTTCTTAGAAGTCAAGTTGTCTTCATAGGACGAACTTTTAGAACCCATGAGTTTCAACTACCAAAGGAGACCTTGGCTTGAGCCCGTCAAGGGGATTGTCCTAAATAACTATTATGCATAAGCTGCAAGGTTGTGTGGTTCCCTATACCATATTGTACATATAAGCTACACATTTTCAAGTTTCCTATTCTATATCACAGGATTTTATCTGAAGTTTATATATGGGATATATTAAATTCTTGTCTAGTATTCCTAATTATGTCTACTAAACTTGGAAGACTTCTCCTTTGGCCATTTTTGTGGTTGATCCGCTCTGACAGGTGTTGGTTCTCGAAACTGGAATATAGGTTAGGTTTTTCACCGGTATTGTTAATTTATCAGTTTCCTTTTCCATTTTGGACTTAGGATCGGCCCCACCAAGATATGACGCAAAATCTTATCATTGCATAGAAGTGTCATAACTTGTGTGGTGGAGTCAGCTACCTTGTCATGGGTGCCCTAGATAGTTCCTTGTTGTCACTTAGCACACATGTTGAACATTAGTTCTTAGGCTTGGAAGTCCTCTTTAGTCCCGCCATGACTTTGCGATGAAGCCTCATTCCTCTTAGTCTTCGCTATTTTTATAGATTTATAACCTAGAGGCTCCCACATGTTGAGTTGTACTGCTGCATTGCATGTTGACTATTTCTACCTTTTGGCCTTAAGCTAGCTTCACTTGGACTCGTGTATAAGCCACTTTCTAACCATGTCTTTCTGCAAAATAAACCTTACAATCAATTAGCCTCTGCAAATTCACACCTTATGCCCATGGAAAGAACATTCCTTTAAGTTTTACTAACCAGTTTCATCACCTTGCATTGAGCATAGGAATGTTCCACTCCCAGGAACTAGCTCATATGTATTTAGACACTCATTCTTTCCATTGTACCATAGGCATTCTTCTATTCTTTCTCAAGATTTTTAAATATGAAAAAGACAAAAAAATTATGTATTTCAAAAAAGAGCGCGAACGGGACTTTACTTCCATAATTTATGGCAGCAAGAGTCTGTTGTGTCGCCCTTGAACGAAGAACTCAAATCAAGTCTCTCTTCCATTAGGATGGGCTTTATTTTAACTTAGGAAAGCCATAACCTTTTCATTGAGTCAGTACTCCTCCGGTTGGCTATCTCTTCCAGTCATATGAAGAGTTTGTTTATGCCTCCTGCATGAAAAATTGATACAAAGTTATCAACCATACAGTCACATTTGAGTTGTTATTTTTTTCAAGGGAAGTAAACCTAAGTCGGCCTTTTTGAGTTACCTCTTAACTCAATTTTAGATGGACATACCTAGTCTTTCAGAGTTATGTTGAGAATCACATCAGTTATTTGGTCCTTTTTGCATGCTATTTAAGAAGGTCTCCATTGACTTCTTGCTGGCAGGTCTACTCTTATCGACTTCTAAAAATTGCTCTAAGAGTAGGCCTAGGGCCACACCCTAGCCCAATTTCAATCATTGATAGGTGACCTTGTACTTAGCATCGATCAGTGTCATGGGTCTTTGACTAAGTGGTTTCCCTTGTGTATGACAGCAACTTACATTATCACATATTGTGATTCATGCAGTAACATGGTTTCCATTTGACCCTAATGGTGGATTCCTCACCTCTGTGTCAGATTTCATTATTGGTTGGTTTAGATGGTTTTTGTCGTGCACTAGCCATATCTTGTGTATGTAGGAAACATTCTTTGGTATGGTTACCTCATCTTTCCTCATCTTAATCCTTCCAAATTATTATCCTGCAGGTTACACTCGCATTGAATTGATGTGGGTTTCCTTAATGCCTTCCTTCTAGTATATTGTTTCCCATCGACTCCAACTCATTTCTCTGGGATAAGGTCTAGAGTCCTTTGGAAATAATTTAGTGTTTGTAGTCATTAGTGGCAGACTCCTTTGCCATCGATAGTGAGAATACATCAATGTCTCCTAATTAGTAGATTCTCTCAAATGTTTGACTTCAACTCATTTATTCACACTTGTTAGATTGTATTGGGGTACCTTGACTCTCATCATCATTATCAGTGAGTTGTCTTGAATTTTTTAATGGTATACATCAATGACCAGTAATCAAGCGATTTTTCACATGGTCAAATTCAACTCATTTATTCCTATAGTGTAGAATGTACCATGGCGGTCCGTCATGACCTCGAGTTGCATCACCTTTTTTTGGTTCACTTGTTGGTTCCTTCCATTTGCTGCTAGTGACACCATCCACCTTATATGTTGTAGTTCATCACAATAACATTTTATATTTTGGAAACTAAGTTGCATGCAATACCATTTTTCCAGTTTTTGACTTGGTACTTTGACGATCAGTTATGTGACATCAGCGATCAAATATCTCCTTCAACATCATTGATCAGTTCTTTTATATGTGATATTGTGACATTGCCTTGATATGCACTTTTGCAGGTATGATCAGATGATCCACTATGTGTTTCTCAGTTTCCTTTGTACTTGTATACATATTGGATTTGCTCTACACTTGATATGCAAACATGCTTTACTATCTTTGAGCATCGGTATGCCCACCTCAGACATGAGATTTCTTTATGATCTCTTCTACTAGTTTGCTAGGCTGGAATCTAGTGATCTACTCCCAAGCCCTCGCATGATTCTTTCAATACACTTAATACATTTTGGCCATCATGTAACCCTTTTGACCTCATATATTAGGGGGCATATGTTATAGCATCATTTTTTTTGGGTGTGGAGCCTTATTATCTTCTTTATTCAGAGGTATCACTGCATTGGACGCTAGTCCATAATGTGGTGGCAATGCCACCTGTAATATTTGTGTTGCAAGTGGGCTCCAAGAGGGGCGACATCGATCTTTAGGAGCCCCCCCCCCCCTTGGGTGGGGGATAGGGTGCAATGCCCTCGAAGCTAAAAATAGATGTAAAATTTCCTTTTAAAATGTTGTAATTTTGTAGTCAATCTAGGTCATTCATTAGGCGGAGATTTGACAGTAGAAGTTATGTTTAGTTTAAGGTTTTTGGCCTAGAAGACAACCCATCACTATATACAATGGAATTGCATTGCATCTATGTATATCTGTATTCAGAGTGAGAAAGAGAGAGGAGATTGTGTGAGAGCCAAGAGGGAATTAGAGCGGATCTACTATAGGTTCTATCTCTTCAGTTAGTTGGATAATATAAAAGTAAGGATTGGTTGTTTCTCCATGGACATAGCCCAAATTGGGTGAACCATGTATATCTGTGTCTCTCTTGTTTTATGTGTTTTCTTTTTTTATATTTCTGAAATATATTTTATGTGTTCCATTGCTCTGTAATATATAATTTCTAACACATTTATTACCCTTGTATACTTGATGGTTTGAGTCATGGCCTTGGGTAGCCCTATGGGAACATCCTCAAATGTAGGACCTACAGGTACTATCTCTTCATCCCACTTTAGTATTTTAAGCATTAGGACTGCTTGTTTTCTTTCTTCTTATTGGTTTATGTCGTTCGATCTATTTGGGTTCTCAACACAGACCCTAGGGCGTTTTATCCCGTAACACGAAAAGATGCCCATGGGAAAGGAATGAAATCGTGACATTCTCAATGGTAGTAAGGCATATTGTTCCATTTTCATAAACTTACGTAAATTTGTAAGGGCAAAGCCACCTTGTTTGAAGTTTACCTGGAAAATATTGGAATCTTGAATCATATAGCAGTGCCCAGTGTCCTTTCTGGATTTTTTAATCAACCTATCATGCCATTTAGCCCATTGTTGTTGAATTATGGCAGTACATTGGAAAGAAATAAGATGCATTTCATCTAATTCATTGAGTTGTTGTAAGTGTTGTCTCTGCACTTCTATGAGGTCCAATCCAACCTCCTTGGAAGTTTTAAGAGTCTTAACTTCGAATTCAATTAGAAAAATGGGTTCCTTACCAAAAACAAGTTGATAAGGTGAATAGCTAGTAGTATTGTGCCAAGTTGTCTAAGAGGCCCATAAGGCTTCTGAGACCTTCGAAGTCTAGTCTCGATGATTCAATGATACTGTTTTAGTTAAAATTTCCTCTAAGACATTATTAGTGCTTTCCACCTGCCCATTTTCTTACGAATGGTAAGGAAAAGTGACCTTGTGTTTAACATGGTAATTTTGCAGCGTGGCTGTAATTTTTTGAGCAGTGGACTTTGATCCCCCATTTGTTACAAGCTCTCGAGGTAGCCCATATCAAATAAATAATTCGAAGAGAAAAATAATAACTTCTTCTTCCATGGCCCTTGAGAGTGCTACTACTTCCACCCATTTTGTAACATAATATGTATAGACCGAATGTATGATTTCTTATTTGAATGTGGGTTAAAGGGGCCTACAAAGTTCATTTTCCATCTTTCGAAAGGTTCTAGTACAATTTTATATTGAAGGGGCATTTTGTTAGAATCAATGGGATTACCCATCCTTTAACAATTATCTCACCTTTAGACATATTTATTTTCATATTTAAGTATTGTGGGCCAAAAATAACCCATCTATAGTACCTTGTGTCCATTTCTCCAATTAGAAAAGTGACCCCACATGGCTCATCATGACAGGCCCCTAGGATATCATAGATTTCATCTTCTTTGACACATCTTCGAATCTGCAGATCGATTTCTGTATGAAAAACATAATTTTCCATCCATAAGAAGTTTGTGTTGCAATGGATAATAAGCTTCTTTTCTTGATATGGCAAATGTGATGGAAATTTACCAACTTCTTGATAATTTTCTACATCAACATACCAAGGTGTTATGATAATTACAACAAATAAATGTTCATCCAAGAATTGGTCTTCAACTGGGGAAGAATTTATTGCGGCTATAATTCTTAACAAAAAGTATGCCACAAGGTTTTATTTTCATGGTCGATATTTTATGGTAATGTCAAACTCCTACAACAATAATAACCAACAAGTTACTCTACCATTGGTAATAGTTTTGTGAGCTACATAGTGAATGGCTGAATGATCAGTGTACATAAAAAATAGATATCTTGTTATGTAATGGTGAAATTTATTTATGGCATAAATAACAGCTAAAAATTAATTTTCTTTCACGGTGTAATTCATTTCATTCGGTGTAAGGTTATTGCTAATGTAATAAATGGCATAAGGGTTTTATCATCTTCTTGTCTGAGCACTGCTCCTAACATTGTATCTTATGCATCTGAGGATATATGAAATGGTAAATTCCTATTTGGTCCTCGCAACAAAGGATATTTTGATACCATCTTCTTTAGATCTTCCAAAGAAATATCACATTTATCAGTCCATTCAGATTCCACATGTTCAGTCAATACATATAGAGGTGATGCAATTTTTTGAAAATTTGTTATAAAACGGTGATAATAACCAACATAATCAAGGAAACTACATACCTATGTCTAGCTTCAAGGAGTAGAAAGTTTAGAAATTATCTATATCTTAGTTGGATCTACCTGAATTCCTGCAACAGAAATAAAATGTCCCAGAAAAATGCCCTTTGTCATCATCATGTGACATTTTTCGTGACTGAGGAACAACCTGGTGGCTATACACTGTGCAAGAACTTTCTCAAGGTTCAGCAAAGCTTGGTCAAATTCATCACCATAGGGGGTAAAATCATCCATATATAGTTCAAGTCCCTCACTAATCAAGTAAAAAAAATACTAATAATTTCCCTTTGAAAAGTGGTTTGTGCATTGCACAACCCAAATGGTAAGGCTCTATAGGCAAATGTTCCCATGGATAGGTGAACGTAGTTTTATCTTAGTATTAAGGGGAAATATATATTTGATTATATCCACTTAACCTATATAAGAAAGAAAAATATTTCATTCCAATAAGAGTGTCAAGGACATGAACCACAAATGGAAGGGAAAATGATCCTTCTGCATGGATTTATTTGATTCTCTATAGTCGACAAAATTCTCCATTTTCCATTCTTTTTTGGGACTACCACTAATGGTGAAACCCATTAACTATTAGAAATAGGATATATAAAATTAATACCAAGAAGTTTTTTAAGTTCTTTTTTTACTATATCTCTGAGGTGTGGATTTAGTCTCACTTTCAGTTGACGAATGGCATGGGAATCTTTCTCAATATAAATATGATGTGTTCATAGGTGTGAATCGATGCCCTTGATATTTGAATATTCCCAAGAAAATTATTGTTAGTATTTTTGAATAATTTGGATCAGCCTTTCATGCTGGAGTTCATTAAGGTCAACAGTAATATTCAGGGTTTTTCCAGGGTCGATTTCAATAGGAATACAGTTTTGAACTGCAGTTGTGGGTATGTGTTCAACGTTCAAATCATCTAATGGATTTCCTTGGGCTTCGTTATCAAGCACAACTTTCAGCATTTGATCCCAATAATAGAAGGTTGATTAATGAATCCATTAACTACATCATCCTCAATATCTTTTTTAAAGATAACGGATTTGTCAACAATAAGAGGAGAGCGTAAATTTCCTTCTTGATATTCAAGTGGAGAACATCTAAAATCATTAGTCAATATGCTCGGTTTAGTGGAAGGGTATAAAATAAGATTCTTGATTGTTGGTCCTTTAGAAATATTCATGCTTCCAATTTGACACCCTATGTATGCATCTACAGTGACAAGCCATGGTATTCCTAATATCAAAGGTGTCGTTCAAGTTTATTTCTAGGATTAAGGACCACAAAATCTGCTAGATATTCCCAAGAATCTACAGAAACAATAATATCATCCAAAGTTTCCTATAGTTTTAAAATAGATATGTCAACCAACTCCAACATAGTCGTAGTTGGTTTAAATCTAGTTATTCCAAGGAGTCCATAAGTTTCAAGTATTATAATATTTATGGCTTCTCCCAAGTATACCAAGGTATTTGGAAAATCATATCCCTTAATATGGACAATAGCAAAAAAATTTCTTGGGTCATCATATTTAATGGGTATTTGTTTCCCCAGGCATAAGATCAGAAAAATTTCCCTAATACATGGACTGTAGGAGGGTATTTTAGTTTCCTACCAGGCTTCTTAACACATAATTCTTTAATGGTTTTAGCATAAATCAATATCTCTCTAATAGCCTGTAGGAGAGGAATTTTTATATATAATTTTTGTAATTCCGCTAAGAGATTAAAATTAGGATGTGTAGGTGATTTTACTATGGAAAATCTCCCAGGGAATGGGGTATCAATGTCTGTAATATCAATAGGTTCTTATTTTTTAGTTGGTTTGTTGGACAACTCTATGTCAATAATGATTATAGCATGATTAGATTATTCTGTCAATGGCTGCTCCTTAGCGAGTTTATCATTTTATGATTCCTCTTCGTTTTTTGAGTGATCGTCTAGAAATATGGTTATTCTGGATCTAAGATGTAGTTCATTACATTCTAAAGAAGAAGGGGTGTCCGAACTTTCATGAATTTAGAAAAATTTCATAGGACTATTATTTGGATTCAGATTTGGTTGTGCAGGGTCAAAGTGGAGGTGTATTGTTTGAAGGTAATTGAGGTGGATATTGTACGGTGGTCGATTTTGGGGCTGAGGCATTACCCCCATTGATTTATTAATAAATCCATTGGGTCATTGCCAGTTCTGGTACCACATTAACCCTTGAGTAGTTGGTTTGTCCATTACAGAGGATACAAAATATTTGATTTATTTTTCCATGAAGTTGTGGCATATTGTTGATTCGTCCAAGGGGGATAGGGAATGACTGATTTGTCCAGGGTGCTAAACTGTATGGCTGTGACTACCAAGTATTAGGAGAATGTTGTTGGCCCTGCCAATTTTATCGAGGGAATTGTTGCTGAGCAAACTGTCCAGAAACAAACATAGAAGGGTCCTGCGGCATATCTGATGGGTGATTCTACCATTATCATCGGTGTGCCACAAAATATGCTAGTTCTGGCTCTTCTTCAACTTCCTTGAAAACAACCTTCAGTCTAGGAAGTGAAGGGAAATGATAAGTCGAATGCTTTTTGGTGCAAATAGCACATGTCTCAACTGTTTCCAATGGATATTCCTTGCGACTATGCCTCTTTCGACAACAGGGGAAAAAACTAGCCAATACCTATTTTTCTTCAGTCCATTTCTATTTTATCATCAAAACATCGAATTTTATTCTCAGGGTACTTAAAATATTATTTTTAAATTCTTCTAAAATATTACCAATATTTTCTCATGTAACTCCTTCATCTATGGTTTTTCTAGATCTACTGAGAGGATCACGAGTTCAATAATTGTTTCATGTACTTCCTGATGAACACCAGATACACTATTTTATGATATCATCATATTCTTCTTTGGAAATGTCACCTTGCCCCATTAAATTAAGTGTTTCTATCCAGACATATTTCATATCCCTAATCAAAGCAATTTTTAATACATCCTTGGATAGGGTAGTGCATGGTGATCTTTACAAGCTATATTAGAATCTTTCAACATATTCTTCCAAAGTCTCATCTTATTTTGACATCATTTTAAATATTTCTTCCTAATATTTAGTGAGGAAGGCTTCTTTCATTTTATCCCATGAGGTTATAGTGCCACCCCCCAATCCCATCAACCGTCGTAATGCTGCTCCATTTAAGGTAGAAAGAAACAATTTTAATTTTTCAGGGTCGGTAGTATAATCATAACCTTGTCATAAAGCATCAAACTCAAATAGAAATGCATCAAGATCTTCAAAATCCATTCCATGTAAATTTGGAAGGTTCAACAATGGTATAGCCTTCATTGGTGCATTAGCTTGTAGATCAACAATAAGATATTCTATGGATGAAGTTTGTGTTGTTGTTGCTACATTTTCCATTTGGTTAAATATCCGCCAGTAAAGTTTAGCAATCCTGTATTCAGGAGGTATTATCTAGAAATTAATATGTTGATGGGATTACGGACCTTGAGCAGGTCTCATGGAACTACTCAGATTAGGAGCTTAAATGTATCTCCTTACAATAGGTGTTGCAGGGAATTCCAGCTCAGAAGGTCATGGGTATGGCTCACTAATCTCACCTCCCCCCCCCCCTATAAGTTACAAGAGTTCCCCTTGCTCGACTAAGATACCTAAGAGATATGCCTTGGAAGCTCTACTAAGATACTACAGTTTTATCATGAATCTCAGCATTAGTTGCAGTAGATGAACCTGCTACTTGAGGGGAAACAACAATAGAACCCTTCCAAGATACTACTTGGGGACCTAGCGATGCTTGAGACTCTGGTTTGCGAATGATTTTGTCTATAAAGGTCTTTCTTCCCAGACCAACTTGACCTTGGGTTTTGGTGGTTTTCCGGGTAGATTTATGATATATATCTATTTGGTTCCTAGTCCTAGGATACTTTCTAGTCATGCACACTAAAGGATCCAAACATATTAGCTAAGGGTAGGCACTAGCGCAAGCTTTTTACTTGAGTGCATGCACAAGTTCTTACTTATTTCTTTAATACCCATTCCTTGGGAATAAAACTAGTACTCTCTTTGAGAACCTCCCATGCAATGACACCAAAATATTGGGCCAATTAATTATTCCTAAAAAGGACCAACTAATCTGCTACACGTTAATCTATCAACCCAAGGTTTTGTTTTTCTATTTCAAGGTTATCAAAATTGTTTGTTCAATAGGAATTTAAATATGACTAGTTTCTATGGTCCTATGGAAATGCAAGACTACAACATTAAAGGAATCATTTCAAAATGTAATCTCCAAGTATCGCAAAGTATTCAAATTATTAACTTTTACAAATATCTGAAGGAAATAGTAAAGGAAAACATATTGAACAACAAGTTGTTTCTTAGGGAACAACTACTATAGAGTGAAAATATAACATTACACAATCACACTATCTAACATCAATTGATCAATTGAAATAACATTCTATAATAACTCTACCAGGAATGAAAGAAAAGAATACTACTTTTTAATGAGTAAACACAAGCAAATCTATTTTTATAACAATTCCAATAAACATGATTCAAGACAGAGCATTCAATTTAACAAATCAACAGTGAGAAATTAAAAACCCATTACACAAATGGAAATATATAGAAAAAATAAATCAAACACTAGATTTAATGGTACAATAGAAGACAACATTGTTCCCAGGATCAAACCCAAATCTAGAATCAATATGCCTTAGAGGAAAATCAGCATAGTAGACTAAGTTTGAATAATAAATACTTCCATTCAAATTGCAGAGAAACTAGTTGCAAAATAATCACAAGTCTGAGTTTGTATCAAAAAATAATATTACAACTTGAACAACCCTTTCGAGGTTCAACACCAATTTTTATATCGTAATAAGAAAGGATAAAGACTAGAGAATCTATTTTTAATAATGTGCAATCTTGAGAATATAAACATTCTTAGAATTGCTCATTTAAGTTACAATGTTCTTAATGTATCCAAGAAAGCAGGTCAAGAATTCATCCTCAACTAATTCGTTCCAAACAAGGTGTAACAGTTTGAGGCTTGTGCGGTATTCTTCGACCATTCCAGGAAGCAACATCAAATATCGATGAACCAATAGATTCCTATCAATATCAAGGATCTATTTGTTAGAAATAGAATTTTATTAATTGAACTCATTCATAAAATACTAAAACGATAAATGCATATAGAATACTACTAAAGTCCCTATTATAATCATTAACATGACTTAATTTCATGAAATTCTTTAGAAAATGGTATGAAAATTGAGAAATAAGGCAAGGAAAATATGACAAATATGACACCCAACACCGAGATCAACTTCACCTCAAGTTTATGCTATTTCTTGATCAACTATTTTTTCTCTTTTAGTTTATTTATTTAATCTCATCATATTCTTCCTTCTCCTAAAATTAGTGGAATAAACTACTCTTTTCAATATGAAATGAATGGGAAGGAGAGCATCATAGTTACACGTGCTAGTCCATTTCAATATGATTTGAAAAAATAGTTTTTATTTCTTCCTCCACAAGTCACTAATTATATTATTAAGTTAGAAGGATGGATGATGTAGCCAATGAAACCTAGTTGTACTTAAATGCTAATAGAAACTTTTTTGGGTTGCTCACATCCACAATTTCCCCCACTTTTGGAAAATCTCCTAATTTTAGAACTTGAATATTTTCAAGTTTTGATTTTGCATTTTAAAAATACTTAAAATATTTTTAACTATATTATTATAAATATCTAAGTTTTAACTCTCCATTTTAAAATTCTTTAAGTTATAAATGGATTATCTTACAATGAGGAAAAGCCAAAGAAAAAGGAAATTATTTATGGTGCACTTAGAAATATTATAGATGACAAGTCTCTAACTTACCTTAATGGCTTCATAACCTCATGCATCAATGAGATTTGTGCTCTAAAACTAGAACAATTATTTTTTACTTGGATAAGCTACATATTGACATCTAGAAAGGTAACATGATCTAACTTTAAGATACTTTAATTTTCGTAGAGAACATAGATAAAACTCAAAAAGATAGGAAAATTATTTTATTGATAGGAAAATATGAATACAAGACATCCATTTTTGAGAGATATTGCACCCTAGTTATAATTATATTATTGGAAGTATTCAAGTTATGATTCTCCATTTTAAAATTATTTCTATGATAGATTTTTTATCTTAGGGCAAGTAAAATCCAAAGAAAATAAATTTGTTATTGCCTGAAGAGAAATATTATACTAAAAATTGATTATATTCTCTTGCAATAGCTTCATATCTTCACATGTCAACCATCATTACACTATAGAACTAGAATAAAATTCTTCTATTTGGACCAACTATATTTGGACCACAACCACGATAATATGATTTGGCTTGAATATGCTTTGAAATACTATATATCATCAATGTCTTTGATTTCCCTCCATGGCTTCATAGCCTCACGCGTCAACCATATTTACACTTTAACTAGAAGAACTTCTTCTACTTCGGCTAATTATTTCCTAACTATTAGCAAGATAATATGATCTTGCTTGAAGATACTTTGAACTCTTTCTTAGAACCTAGAAAAAACTCAATAAGATAGGAATTTTTTATATTTATAGGGAGATATGAATATAAAACATCCACTTTGAGAGGTGTTGTGCCCAACAAGTAGCAAAATATGGACCACACAACCTTATACTCTTAATCTCTAAAAATTAGAATGGTTACAATGTTCCATGTTCATTACTTGAGATAGAAGACTAAAAATACTGAAGCACAAATACGAGGATGATAAGAAATACAAACCTAAGTTAGGTTTAAAAGAAATGGGGTCATAAGCCAAAAAAACCATTTTTCATATTGAACCAACGATGAATTAAACTCTTCGTAAAACGGCGGGGAGAAACCAAGATAGTTAAAGGTGCAGACAAGTGGGGAAACCAAGAGCAATGGTCATGACAGAAGCGGATAGGAGGGGAGAGATCCCATCCTACCGAGACACCACGGTAGGAGAAGGACAAAATAGCCAGCTAGCAGCAAAGAAGCAAAATGAAGGACCTGTCCTAGGAGCGACCTGACCGGCGAGTAGAAGTGGAAAATGTCTACCATGTGTGGAGGAGAAACCATGGTTTGTAATCCCACCAAATAAGCTAAAAATGTATAGAAGCTACATGAAGGATCACGCCATGATCTACAAGTTTGTTGGAGTTTGGCCATCTGAGAAAGACCTCACCAGATGGATTAAGCAAAAATGCCAGCCCCTAGGACACATCGAGCTGAAACTGGGAGCAAAAGGCTTCTTTATGGTAATATTCTCTAACTTGCAAGACAAATAAAGAGTATTTGAGAATGGTCCTTATTTTTACTATAATGAAGATCTATTCATGAGATATTGGGAAGAATGCTATAACCCTGATAAGGAAAATTTTTTAGCAGCACCGGTATGGGTTAGATTATTTGGTTTACCAATGGAGTTCTGGGACCTAGAAATTTTGCAAGGGATATGAAACACGATAGGGAGTTTTGTGAAAATAGCAGAAACTACAAAAAAAGGAAGGTACACTTCGTATGCTAGGATATGTGTATACATGAATATTGCTAACTCGATCCCAGATACAGTGGAGTTAGAGTACCAGGACGAAGTTTGGCAGCAAACCATGGACTATGAAAATATACCTTTTAGATGTTGTAGATGTCATGAATATGGACACCTAGTCAAAGAGTGCCCCATAACAAAGGAAGAAGATGAGAGGAAAGGCAAGCAAAAAAAAAAAAAACAAACAAATTCGGAAGGATTTCAGGAGGAAAATAATAGAAAGAGATCTACCAAAGAAATCCCAAATGAAGGAAAGAAGGTACAGCAAAAAAACTCAGGAAAATCAAATAGCTTCGAAATCCTCCAAGAAGAAGGGGAAGATGAGGATCAAAACATGGAATACTAGGAAGACAAAGGGAAAGACACTAGCTCTAGTAGCGAAATGACCCAACTGAAAGGAAAGCACAGAGTGACACTCTTGAACAAGGTAAAGAACAGGAAGAACAGACCAAAAACATGGAGACAAAAATGGAGATAAACAAGGGGGAAGACTTAAGTATATAAGAAGAAGTCCTGAGAAATTTATAAATGAATGGAGAAACTTGGATAAGCCATTTATCCCCGAGGACCAGAAAAGACTCTATGCGGAAACATTCCAACAATATCAAGCTAAACAGGAAAAAGGAAAAACAATGATTGAATAAAATCCAGAGAATCAGAAGGGCAGTTGACCAGACCAGCAAGGACAAGTAAAAGGAGGGAAGAAAAAACAAGGACGAAAAAATATTAAAGATTCCATACAGTTAATGGGGGAAATGTTAGTGAACATAGTGAGAGTAGTTCCGCTTTCGGCAGTGTTCCAAAACCTCAACCAAACCCCTCAATGAGATTGACATCCTGGAATATAAGGGGTCTAAACAGTAAAGGGAAGCAGAGACATCTAGCGAAATGGCTGATAAAAGACAAACCACAGATTATGCTGCTTTAGGAAGCTAAAAACTCAAGACAAAAGATGGAGGAAATTTTAAATAAAATTAAACCTAGATATGAGCAAGTAACCATAGATGCTAAAGGAAGTGCAGGAGGGATAGCATTCATCTAGAATCCAGCAAAAGTCATAACGTACTGGTGGATACGAATGCCCAGAATCCTTACAGGAAAGTTTTGACTCATAGGGAAAAGTAAATGGTTTTTAGTTTCAGCAGTTTATGGGCCCCTGACCCTAGTAGATCGCGGTTTATTTCTCACTCATATGCAAAAGCTAGGGAATGTCCATCAGGAACAGATATGGATTATGGTAGGAGACTTCAATATGAAAACATCCAAAGAAGAGAAGAAAGGAGGAATACAGAGGGAAGACGAGATGGAGAGATTCTGAGATGTGCAAATGGAATTAAGGTTGGTGGACATTCCAACTATCAATGGAAAATTTGCCTGGAATAATAGAAGAGGCGGGAACAAACAAATAGCATCAAGACTAGATAGATTCCTAGCCTCAGAACAATTAATAGGAAAGGATATTTGTTATGAAGCTTCCATTCTCCCATCGATAGGGTCAAACCACTGGCCTATTAAATTAGAGATTTCTATGAACCCTCAAAACAAAATAAGGCCTTTTTGGTTCGGGACCTTTTGGCTAGGAGATCCAGAATTCATAGAGAAGATGAAAACTTGGTGGCAGGAGAGTAAAATTGGCATGGAAGGTAGAAACAAAATGCATACATTCCAAATAAGACTAAAAGACTTAAAAGGAAAAATAAAAAAAATGGAACAGATAGGAATTTGGTAACATCCAAAAAGATAAAGAAAAAATACAGATAAGAATGGAGGGAATCCAACAAAAAATCATAGAGGGAGGAAGAAGTGAGGCGCTGGCAGAGGAGGAAGGGAGGTGATTAACCAAATAGAGCAAAGAAGAAAGCAAGAAGAAATTCTGTGGAAATAAAAATCATGAGTCCAATGGTTGAAAGAAGGGGAGAAAAATTCAAAATTTTGTCACAAAGCAATGTTGATTCATAGACAGCACAATAGAATCTTTTCACTAAAGGATAGTCAAGGGAACAGGGTACTACAACAAGAAGAAATGGAGAAGCTATTGGTCTATTACTTCAAAGGGATCTTAACAGAACCTAATAAACGTAGGGAGGAGGAAATTACTAGGGTGTGCTAATATATCCCTAAAAAAGTGACCAGAGAACAAAATATAGCTCTACTTAGGGTGATCACGAAAGAAGAAGTGGAGGAAGTGGTAAAAAAAATGGCGAAGAAAAAAGTCCTGGGGCCTGATGGATTTACTATTGAATTTTATCAAGCCTCCTGGAGTTTCATGAGCCAGTACCTTATGGAACTTATGAAAGAATCAAGATGCACAAAGCGCATGCATCCAGCCCTAAACGCCACCTTCCTTTCTCTAATACCGAAAATGGAGAATTAAAATTACCTCACGGATTCAGACCAATATCTCTATGTAATGTAGTATATAAAATACTGGCAACAATAATTGTAAATAGACTTAGACCAATCTTGCCTAACCTCATTGCTCAGGAGAAAACTGGTTTTGTTAAGGGAAGACAGATAAGGGATGGTATAGTAGTTGCTCAAGAGGTAATACACTCACTAAAAAACTCCAAAAACAAAGGCATGCTAATAAAACTGGGTTTGGCAAAGGCTTATGATCTTCTAAGTTGGGAGTATTTGGGGGGCATCCTTCAGCCTCATGGCTTTGACGAGAGATGGGTGAAATGGATAATGTCCATGGCCAGCACCCCAGTGATGTCAGTTATGCTAAATGGAACCCCTTCGGAAGCCTTTAACCCCATGAGAGGGCTTAGACAGCGTGACCCCCTTTCCCTGTTTTTATCCATTCTAGCAGTAGAAGGTTTGGGTAGGCTGGTGAAAGCGGGCTTGGCCAATTAATAGTTAAAGAGACTGCGAATTTGGGGCACTGAAATCCCAATAACACACCAGCATTTTGTAGATGATGTAATGCTCTACAGACAAGCCACTCTTAACGAAACCAAACAAATCTTGAAAATTCTATTAGAATTCACAAAATCCTTAGGGACAGAGATTAACAAAGAGAAATCAGAAATATTCTTCTTTAACACTCAGGTCGCATCCCAAAGATTTTTAGCTAGAACAATAGGATTCACAGTAGGAAGCTTCCTAGCAAAGTGTTTGGGCATAATTCTCAATGAGTATCAGTAAAGAGTAGCAAACTGGGGACCTCTCATAGGCAAGATAAGGAAAAATACAGACAATTGGACATTTCGATCCTTGAATACCCCTATTCGGGTAATCCTACTAAGAGAAGTATGGTAGTCCATCCTAATATACCAAATGTCTAGTCAAGCTGTCCCTAAATCTATTTGTAAAAAATTAGTAGATATGTTTAAGAAATTTTTATGGCAAGGAACAAGTAAAACACAAAAATGGGCATTACTCTCCGGGGAATGGCTCATCAAACCTATCAAATATGGAGGCTTAGGTTTGCAGGACCCTTATATACTCAACCAAGTGATGGGAGCAAAACTATGGTGGAGGTGGACACAGGGTGGACAGGGCCTATGGAAGAAATTTGGGAGAAGAAATACGAGATAGCAGAGAAACCAGAGGACAGGATGAGAAGCCAAATACAGGAAAAAGAATCAGCAATATGGAACTTGGCCAGGAACAACAAAGATTTGATAAGAGACTACAGCTTTTGGGAGGTAAGAGAGGGGGAGATAGCCAAGTTCTGGGAGGAATCCTAGCAGTAGCAAGAAAAGCTTATCCACAAAGAAGCCCTATAGAAAATCAAATAATTTACCTCCCGAATAGACGTGGAATTGGTCGGAAGCTTCTGGAAACCAAGCATAAGGGAATATTGGCGAAATTGGAAGCAAAAGGATGACTCGGTAGTAGCCCCAGAGTTTGCAAGTTGGGGATATTACCACAAAGAAATGGCATCCAGGAAAGTGGTGGTTAAAACAGTGTAGGATATACTCATATGGGGAACCCGAATAAAAGGCATGTTCTCTATAGCAGAAGGGTATTACTTAAAGGTAGGTCACAATAGACAGCCAGAATCAAAAAAATGGAAACACATTTGGAAAATCAAGACTTGGCCTAAAGTAACCTTCTTCCTATGGATTTTACACCATGGTCGGGCACTAACCTGGGACCAAATTGGGAAAAAAGGCATGCAAGGACCCTCACAATGTGCACTCTTCCACAAACAAGAGGATATGATGGAGCACCTAACCAACAGTTTCCCTATCAGGAGAAACCTATAGAGTAGTCACCAGCAACTGTTTGAAAATTGTCATAGAAAATATTGTGGAAAACTGGCCAAGAAAACCTTACCAGAACCAGGTCTTAAACCGTGCATGGATGTTGTGAGTAGGGTTCATGCTATGGAACATCTGGAAGGAAAGAAACATTGTGATCTTTAAAGAAAAAAAGAGAACCCTGGCCAAAATATGGAAACAAACAATCCAAAATATCAGAGAAATAATTTTAACAGAAAGGTGGAATGATGAAGACTGGAAGATTAACGAAACAGAGGAGAGAATCTTGCAGAGGTTACAATTAAACGAAAGTATGATAGACAAAACCCAAAGTAAAAACAAAAATAGAGAGGTGGAGGAGATAAACACATATAGGCACCCACTGCAAGGCTTTGTCAATCTAAACTTTGATGGGGCAACAAAAGGCAACCCAGGAGAAGCAAGAATAGGGGGGATAATCAGGAGCGATGAAGGGAAAATTCAGAGAATTTTCGCGATGGACTGTGGAGAAGCAATGAACAATGAAGTGGAGTTACACGTGCTGAAATGCGGACTCAAAATTTCCATTCAGGAAAACCACTAGAAACTTCAAATTGAAGATGATTCAAAACTAGTAATTTACATGGTAAAACAACTGCAAAATAAGACATCGATGGAAAATATTAGCACGAGCTGGAGAACAACATGGTTAACCAGTGAAGTAGGGAAATTGCTCAATGGAATAGACTATCTGATTCCCACACACGTAAGGTGAACAGGCAACAGACTAGCAGAATAGTTAGCAAATAGGTGAATACGATGATGGATATCGGAGGAACAGAGCTCCCTCATCTGGAGGAGAAGGTGCAGCTGCAGAACCTCCTAGACGTTGATAATGGTGGCAATAGTGATCTAGAGAGGAATGTTTAGCAAAAGGCAGCAAGTGGCAGATGTGTGGAAAAGACTCAAATGCTGACGATAAATAGGCCACACATGAGAAAGGAAAGGAGTAGGGTAGGTGAAGGAGCCAAGCAGCTGACAGAGCAGGGTAGGGACAGATCATATCCCGAGGAGCTAGTAGAGTTGCAATCAAGGTATGAGATGGAGGAGGGAAGGTGTGGAGCTGGGCAAAGGGTCAGAGAAGGGATGGCAAGTGGCAGCAGAAGGATAGAAAGTATACGACAGGAGCAGTAGGGAAGACGTAGGAGTTATGAGGAGTAAAGGTGGACAGAATAGTCGAGGCACATCCCGATGAAAGGACTTGGGAAAGAGTGCTGGGAAAGGAAAAGGATAGGTGGAGGTCAGAAGGGATAGAAGGATAGGAATAAACCCAAGAAGGCCTGAGGTGGCACTAGGAATTTGCATGCAGCATAGCACGAAGCAGGAGGGAATGAAGAAAGGTGGTAGACAGGAGTAGTGCTCAGACAAAGACTACGGCAATGGTGGGGAAAATGTGGTTTGTAGACTCATTCTCCTCTTCAGTTGTTCTCTTTGTAGCTAGAAGTAGGAGTCTATGTAATTTTCCTGAGGTAACCACGAGGCTGAAATAAGAAGGTAGCCATAGCCTATCAGTAGAATACCCGAGACCCGAGAGGCAGAGTCCTTATTGGACAAGAGACAAAAGCCAGAAAGTCCTAGCTCTAAGGAGATCTATTGGTCATCCGAGCAAAATGAATCAAGGCCTCCTGAGGAAAGGAAAACTCAAACCCAGGAAAGCTCTCAAGGTGGGGAAGGGTGGAACATCAGGAAGATGAGATAACCTTGTAAGCAGCAGAACCCTTGACCCCCTCATTCCTGTAGAAAAGACCAGAAGAATTATAAGTAGGAAATCCCTCGACAATAGCAAAATCTGTCCCTGTCGACAGCCGGAGAGACAAGATGATTTGTACATGTCCTCAGAAAGCCAACAAAAATGGCAACGAGGGGTTCTTGTGGCCATTTTAAGTAGCAAAAATGAATTGGGCCGAATTACAGGCCGGCCCCTAGTGTGTTCGATGTTGTTACACCATTGTCAAACCCCTGGCAGCCATAATACTGGCAAGGAAAGGGTGGTAAGTAAATGGATTAAACATCAAATTCTAAATCGTGTTACTGATTTATGGTATTATGTCTTACTAAGTAAGAAAGAATCCATAAAGAGAAGCATTCAGTCAAGAAAAGAGATGGCCCCACGGAAAGTGAAAAAGGCTCCAAAACAGGAAGAGGGAACCAGTAAAAATTCAAAAAGGAGAGGAAGGAAGTCAGAGGCTGAGCATAGGATATACATGATAAATGCTTACATGGCGGGGAACCCACCCAAAATTTGGGAGCATATAAACGGTAGGGAAAGAGAGTTGAGATCAATTAGCTCGAATAAGGAGGTCCCCAGGGGAGAGTGGGAGGCAATGGTGCCGGACCCTGGTAATTCATGTAGCCACAACTCGCTTTTCAATAAGTTGATTCAAAATTACTGGATAATGAAGCATGTGGTAGCTAGAGAAATGGAAATGAATCAAGTTGTCCAGGAGGAAGAAGAGGAGGAGAGGAAGCAGCGGCACGAGAAGTTATGGAATCAAGATCAGGAAGAGTTGGAAAATATGAAACCTGTCCTTGTTAAGGAAATAGCAGAGGTACATATTCAGGCCTCCTGAAACAATCTCATCCTGGGGAGAATGGAACAGATGTTGAGGGAGATGAAACGGATGATGGAAGAGTGAACCGAGGTCTCTAGATCAAGCGCCAAGGTGCCTGCTTCGTTAATCTCCCCAGATGAGCACTGATACAAGTGGTCAAGTTGGTTAGTGTTTTTTTGGATGCAAAATACTGGTATCTGATGTATTACCTTATAATAAAAGCTAGGATAATCTGTAGAGCTCGGAAGAGAAGATATGCTAGAAACACTGATATGAACATTTTTAAATTTTGGTCTATATTTAATGCAGACAGGTGGTTGCCTGGTTTCCTGCGGGCAGGTTAACCACCTGGAAGATATAAGGATAGATGTAACTTTTGTTTTTGGAATATAGATAAAAGCTCTGCCAAAGTTGACAAAAAAAAATATGAATTAAACTCTTATGATACTCTCACTTCCTTTCTGTCAGTGCCATTAATTATTCATTAATTTTATGATATTATGTTTCTAGTTTTTTTAATTTTTTCTTTGATTTCCTTTTTGTTTCATTCTAAAAGAAGTACCTTCACATATTGTCACTATTGTCACTTATGTCACTAATATCATACATCCATATTAAATCCAAATCTCTTGTGAGGTTTGGTCCTTTTATGAAAGGTTCTCTTGGGATGAAATCTCTGATGGCCTAGGTGGAATGAGGAATTTTGCATTATTGACATCAACATCCATTTATACCTCTTCTTTATTGATTATCTTGGCTTAGAACCAATACTAATAGTTTCATTCATGGAATTGCATAGAGAAGGGATAAAAAATAATCTCTTGTTTTTTGAACAACTTATGAAACCATTTATCCTTACATTTTTCTCTCAATTATTTTTCAATTTCTAGATGTATTCAAGAAAAGGGCTAGTTTCTCAATACTACTCCCTTCACTTTCAAATCTAGTAGCCACCAAACCTATATGTTAGGTAGCCTTGACCCAATGAAAGATTCAAGGTTCTTCGGTGAACATTGGTGGTTCCGAACACCAAGTTTTGGTGGCCTATGGTATTAAGCTCATGGTATTACATGTAGTTAAAACCTCCAGAAGGATTGGGAATTATCCATTGTAATGTGTTATATTTGAGAAAAGAAAAGGATTAGTGGACCAGAGGTGAGGTGTTGGCTTGGTCGACTACTTTAAATCCAAAAAATAAATAGATCCATTATTAGGCTAGTTTTTCCGTAGTTGAGGTTTTCTAGGGTAAATCATAGTTGCATGGTTTATTTGTGTCTCTATTTATAAATATTTTTCTCATGAAACCATTTTAATTATTCACAAGTGTTATTAGAGACAGATGAAGGGTTGAAAAGGAGAATTTGTTACTTGGTGAAGAAATAACTATAGCTTTTAATCAAGCGACCAAGGGAATAAGAGCATTGCATGGAAAACTCGCTTGGAGATGACATAACATTGTTGGTTTAACAAGAAAATGTAGAGGAAATGACCAAAGTCAACATAAAGAAAAACTAGATTACGATATTCGTTGAAATGAAGTGCCATGAGGAGAGAACCTGGTGTGATAAGGTGTGTGGAAGTGAAAGAATGGTGGCATATGTTCATGGAAATTTTTCAATTACATGTAAATGGGCATAAAACCATGGGACTTGGTTAGGCATGTGTACCTGTATTGGTAAAGTCTTGAACTAGACATAGGTGATAGGGGACAGAAGCATGTAGGTTTTTTGGAATGGATTTGAAGAATTTCCCCAATCGTGTTTAAGGTGGGGATTATTATTTAAACTTGACCTGGTGAAAGAGTGAAGGTAATTGGGCCAATAGTGGTAGTTTCAAGCACCTGGTATCAATGTCTCATGGTATGAATCTCATTGTATTACATGCAGTTAAAGCCTTTGAAAGGCTTGAGGATTCTCCATTGTAGTGTTCCATAGTTGAGAAACAAAAAGGATTATGGGCCATCAACCAATTTTTTTGTTAGGTTGGATTATCTCAAGTAAAACAATAATAGATCCATTATTATGTTGGTTTTTCCTCAGTTGGGGTTTTCCATGCTAAATCATATCATGATTTATGTGTGCGTTGTTTATAATTATTTTACTTGTCATGTCATTTTAATTATTAACACTATATTAGGGAAGGGGAATTATCTTAAATAATACCAAAGGTGAAGTGGATTATTTGGCTTCTTTGTTTTATACAATGCTTCATGTGTGTGTTTCTTTATAATTATTTTTCTTCTCATACATTCTAATTATTAACACTAGATTGAAGAAAGGAAATTATATTAAATAATGCTAAAGTTAAAGTGAATTATTTAGCTTATTTGTTTTATGTAATAATTCCTAGGTGATACAGTTATAGTCATCCGATAATTCCAACTTACAAAGTTTTGTTATTAAAAACATATCAATATAATGATATGAATCATCAATTTTTTTGTGGTAAAATTCTTCCCTAATTGAAGCAATTAAATTTTGAAAAAGAATACAATCACTTAAACCTAGTTTATGGTTTCCTCTCCTAATTTAAACTGCCACCTAAAACCTATTTTATGGTTTCCTCTCCTAATTTAAACCACCACTTTTATTAAATTGCATGTGGATCCCATGTTAGCCTAAGTGACATGTTTTCTTCAATCAACTTATTATAGGATTAACTTAATTCTATATCTTTTATCTCTTAAAGTAATATTTTTGAATAAAAAACTTTATGAAATATCATGAAACATGAATAAATTTTTATTTTATGTTCATTATGGTCAGAGAACATTCTACAACCTAGTATGAGTGAAATGTGTAATTCCCTCCATGCTCAACTTCAAGTTGACATGTGTCCCTTTTAAAATAAGAATAAAATATTATCTAAATACAAGAGAAAAGAATGTTGATTATAATAAAACAAAATGAATCCTCAGATGGGGTGACTAAGGTGGAAATATGTGAGGAGGGAGGGAACTTGTTTCCTCTACCCCACCAACCCACAAGACGGTGGGATGTGGCAACATGCCACCCCCTCAGAGTATATCAAGTAAACCCTAATTTGAAAACCATAGATACATGGTGTCATCTAGTGCATCTTGTTATAGACATATTTGGGCAGTACAACCCGAATCATATATGTCCATAAACCAAGGGCTTCTGAGTCCCTAAAAGTGTTGTTTCACACCCTAAAGGAACAAGGTCAGCTGATTACATCATCTCCCAGAAGTTCTCCATGGAAAACTACTTAGAACTTGTCCAAAGTGGACCATACAGACTACTCAGTGTTAAGGGTGTGATGCATCTCACCTGCCACATGCAAAAAGTGTGATGCATACTGAAAATCCCTTCTATAGGGTGTGATGGGCGAGAATAGACAAATGGCAGAGACAGTTTGCAAGGTGGATGATCCTGGAATCCTCCAGAAACTTCTTCTGTGACACTCGCCTCTCTGAATTTTCCCAGGGATGAGTAAGATATCATGAATCTCCAAGTGGAACCAAGAACTATCAAAGACAGGACACTAATCAAAATCCCAGAAGCTGACTCACCCCCCTGCAAACATCTATATATGGATCCCTCATCCCAGAGATCCAAGAGGCTGGAATCTTGTATTTTGTCACGAAGTGTTATTGGTTTCTTGGTGGAACATCATAGTGTTGGGTGATCTAAGCTTTTCATGACGTGAAGAAGGGCTTTCATGCTGGGAGGATGATGATGGGTCAGATCAATGGGTTGTAATCCTCTCTTCTACTCTTTCTATCAATAAAACTATTCGAGTTTTCCTCCACATTCTTGTATGTTTGAGTTGATATATGCAGTTGTGTGGTCAATATATATCTGGTCCTATATTGTTTATGATCGTATATCTCTGTGCTTTGATGGTATTATGTTGCTTTGACTTTACAGGTACTCTTTGAAGCAGGTTAAGCAAGGAAGGAGTGGCAAAGATCTGTCAGAGGGGAGAGGAAACAAGCAAGGAGCCAAGCGAAAGACTAAGGTTGGTACTCTCTACTTCTCTCCCATCTACTTCTCATAAAGGAAAACGAAAGTAACTTTAGTTTGTTTGTTTCTAACATAGCTACCCATCTTAGTGGGACTAACAGCTCTGAATGGACACTAGATTTCCCTATAACACGTCTCCATAGAATTCATTACCAAAACTAGAAACCCATGCGAACAGGAACTTCGGGAGATATACCAATGCAGGTAATGGGTTACAGTACTAATCTCATGCACCATCTAGCACATTACAATCTTATCAATTCACGAAAATTCAATGATGATCCATCAATAAATGTTGCATTTGGATTATACATGCTACATATAGGTTTTCTTTGCATCTATACAAATGAATCTCATTATCTCAGGGTAGCCTTGACAATTCCCTTTCTCACCTCTTTCACTAGGTCTCCCCTCACACTTTATGGGTTGTAGTCAATTATCGATATCACTCTCCATGCCATGCATATTATCTTTTTCCATGGCCTAGCTCAATAGCCAACTTTGAGTCTAGGAAGGAAAGGTGGGAACAAACTTTTTTTTCCTCGTCCAAGACTGAGGAAAGTGCTAGTCTAATTTCACTATGATTTTATTGATATTTACCAATATCACTCTCCATGGAGTGCTTACTGGCTTTTTCCATGGCATAGCTAAGTGCCTAACTCTAAGTCTAGGAAGGAAAGGTAGGAACATGAGGGCTTCACTTGGGGAGAAATACCATACCACATGTGTTTACATTGGGGGATATGTATTGAGAAAAAAATGACATAATATATTGAGAATATAATAGGGGTAAAATGTTTTTATATTGGTAGGTATAAAAAATGGAGCTCAAAGTTAATGAAAAAATATGAAGGTGTATAAAAAATGTTAATGAATAAATGGATACCTACAATATCTTGTGAAAGTAGAGATTTTTTAAATTTGGAAGTTGTATTGGGTTTGTATTGATAGGGGGTTAATTAATGTTAGTTTTGGAGGTAATTTCTAATATGTAGTCAAATTAAGGGTATTGTTTAGTATGCCATAAACACATGTGATATGTTAGAGGTTCATTGAGTGAAGCCCATGTGGGTAGGAATAACTATGTTGTCTCCTTTTCTCAAACTGAGGAAGCAACCCGTTTGAATGGAACTCTGATTTTATCAATCTTCACTCTTTATTCAAGTCTTGGTAGGTTTCACTATAGCATTATATTTTTGTTTGAAAAGCGGTAATGCTCTTCAAATATCGGTGGTAAATATACACTTATGTATGTCTAGTCTTATGTAGTTTGTAGTTTAAACAATAAATTTTGGTTTGGTTTCAGGCATTTTTCTACAGATGGCACTACTTTCATTCCTGTTTAATTCCTAAGAATCTTAGAAATTAAGGGCATCATCTGGCCATGACCACTGTAGCCATCTCCAAGGTGATATCTCTCCATCTCTCACTCCACTAACTCACAACCATGCCTAGGTAGTAGGCCAAAACTAGATGTATTGTTTCCTACTATTAGGAAAGGTTGCTCCATAACTTAGACTTAGACCAAGAGCTTGACATCATGTTATAAGGAATTGACCTCCCAACCAATGCAAGAAGAGATCACTTAGGTCGAGCGAGGGATTTCTACTGAGAGGTGTTGGATACCTATACCAATAGGTTTCATATTTCATGATTGGATATCAAAGGTCCAAATATGCTCTGCTTTGACAAATGCAAAGATCTCATATTTCCCTAGGAAGGCAATGTCCGTATCAGTTTTGATAAGAACTCAATTTTGATGGGTGGTCCAACAGTCTAATCTGGATCATGCCATGTTTTCAATTTCCATGTGGTAGAATAGAGAATGATATCTGTCCAAACTGTTTAATCTTGGCAGATCAGTAGCTAGGTAGAGAAGCTTAAGGTTCCCAACTGCTAAATCTGGGACCTTGGAAGGAATAAGGGTTGTACTAGATAGGAGATGCAAGCAAAAAAGCCAATGAAAAGAAAAGGCATTCAAAGGGTTTGCAAGTCCAAGTGCACCCTCCAAGAAGGAACAAAAAATGCTAGGAGAACTAGTTGGGTAGGTAGATGGGGTTGCAGAAATGGTGTCTCTTTCAAGATCAAAGTTGCTAAAACATCTGCAGGAAGAGCAACACACTAGAGCATGTCTAATTCCCTTGTTTTCATCTGTATTTCACTCATTACTAACACCCTTTCCCCAAGTTGCACAAAGCATAGGAATTCAAATATTTTACATTCTTATGGCTTTAAGAAGCCACATTTCTTGCGCAAAAATCTTTTCATTTTGATCTACTCCTAATTTCAAGTTATTTTCAGAGAAAACTTGGTTGAACTAGCCCTCACTTATATGTTCCCTCCATATTAACAACTAACTCTACTATTTAGCTCCTTATACCTCTCTATCCCTATTATTATAAACACCATGGTGTATAAACCCCACAATGCATAAATATCCCCTCCCTGGCACTATAGCCATAATATTCTCTCCCTGGGGCTTGAATTGACATCTGGTCAAGGTCAAGAACCCATGACTCACCTTTTGCTCCCCCTGAAACCAATTTCCCTACCCAAAATGCCATGTTGCCTTGAAAAACCTTCAAAACCTTGAAAACCTTGAAAAAACATTGAAAAATCACCCTTCCCCGCTTTATCCTAAGGTCGGGGGTTATCTGCCTTTTAATATTTCATAAAACCTGTTTAAACCCCGTTTCCTATAGTTTCCGCCTTCGGAAAGATTTGTGCCCGAACCTTATGCAAAACGCGAAAAACCCACAAATCCTAAAGTTCCCGACCGAATTATTTAAACGAATATTTTATTACCCGGCGGGCCCCTTCCAAACATGCGCGACCCGTCGGAGGACCCGCCAGCCGTCCGATCTCCGCCGGTCAAGATCCAAGGGTGGGCGGTCGATATTGCGCCCCGATCTGCCGATCGTTAACGTCCGGGGAAAGTGGTTTTGGGCCCGTACAAGGACGCGTGGCGGGCGCTGAGGCTGTTCGGAGCCCTCTCCCCATTACCGCCTTTGCTCCAAAAGTGGTGCGGGGAACCCGCTTACCACCTCTCCACTTACCACTCTCCCCCCCCTCGTCACCACAACGTCACCCTGACGTCACCTCACTTCCGTCCGCCCCCGCGCCCCGTCAACCTCCACGCAGTCTCACCACCGCATCACCCTGCCACTGTGTCCCGCCACCCTGGCCTTCGCGTCAGCGCCACGTCACCACCGTACGACGGGCCCACCATGACGTCATGCTGACGTCACCGGCGGAAAAGCGCCAATCACGTTATTTTGCAAAATTCAACGTTATAACCGGCCTAATAAGCCGTTTTTAGTCATTTTCACGTGATTAAGAGAAGGAGCCGTTAAACAACCAGCTGCCGCGAAAGTTGATCCAGACAGCAAATTTGAAGATTCCAACCGTTGAAATTCCAGAATTCACGGCGCCAAGCCTCCACAGCTCAGCTCGCAAGTGTCCAAGCTGGTTAGTCCAGGTATTTAGCCGGTTTCCCCACTTCGCCCATGCATTGTAAATTCTCTGTAAAATTCACCGTGTGGCACCATTAAAAACCTTCAAATTGCAGTCCTGTCTGTCACACAAAGCCAACCGAGTAACCCTCGCTACCCTAAAACTGTAATTCAGTGAACAAGTGCTCGTTTCGCGGGCCGAAAACCCCGAAATCCTTCCCGAGGTACTAGGCATTGTTCCCTTTTGCCAAGTACAGTCCACTTGCTGTTATACCAGACAAACCTGAATAACCCTGCAAATATTCACATTGACAATTCACACCCTGTGAATTCCACAGCAAACAGATAATCCTGCCTGCAACTCTCTCTGCAAAGGAACACCTCACTGTGTTAACAGTTGAATTGAAGTCAAAAGCCCTTTGAACGCTGATTGAATCTCTGCCCCTCTCTCCACAAACCAGCTTCCATCATGGCGTCTCCTGCAACTTCATCCATCAGTGTGGCCTCACAGAGTCAAACAAACAAACAGCTGGAAGCCCTGGCATTAGTAGATAAGGATAGTCTCATTGGAGACTTTGAAGGGAGCAGGGATTTTTTGCAGACCTTCGGTAGGTTAAGGGAAGACCACAAGGATGGACATGGCACATATGGGGTCTGGGAGTCAAACCTGCCCTACTACTGTCTCCCAGCTGTGAATGTTTTCCCTGAAATCATTCACCTCTGTGCTGAACATTATGATGCAGAGCATAGAGCTATTAGCACCTCATCAGGGAGGATCCTATTTCAAATCAATGCTGAGTCCATCAACAAAATGTTACATTTTGATCAGACAGAGTTACTGATCCCATTCTCCATGAATCAGTTGATGGACGCTGGTGACAAATTGACTGATGAAGAACTACAGAAAATCAGCAGAAATTTCATGAAACCTGAATGCCAGACCACAGAGCCCCCTCCCTATCTGAATGATCAATTCAATGATATGGGCAGGCTATTACTGGACATGATAGCCTATGTATTGGGGTACCAGAACAATGAGCATGTGGACAGAGGCATGCTAGCAATGCTATCTGTATACAACCCATATCAACCCCCTGCCAAAAAATACAACTTTGCCAAATTCATAGCCAACAGGATCCATGATCAGCTAACCAAAGTGGACAGACAGGGGGTCTTCAGGTATTCAGCCTACCTTTACCATAATGTTCATGTACTATCACTCTGAAAACTTTCCATGCTATGTTAGAAGGCTGGACCATACAGGGGAAAGAAGATCTGTTATCTTCTGGACCTCAGTCTATCACAAAGTCACAATTTCACCCTATACCTATTGCGAATTTGTTGACCAATTTGTCTACCCACTCTGCTGCATGTTAATGAAGTCCCCACCTCCCAGAGTGTCCAGTGAGATAAAGAAAGCTCTGCAGCTTTCCAAGAAAAACGAAATAGGTGACTGGTACCTATATGAGCACCATACAGTCTTCAGGATCTATGGATGTGAGGTTTGCCCATATAGGCTCCCAAGATATGTGCCAATGAGGTTATTTGCACTTGAATATTATAGACAATTGATTCAATCAGACCTCACCCACTTCCATGGCTCCAAGAAAAAGGCTCACCTCAGCTTCAAAAGTGAAATGGGCCCTTTCATCATGAATAGAAAGGAAGGATGGGAGGACGCAGATTTGATCCTAAAGGACAAGTACAAGCTATCTTATAGTTTTCGGTGGGTCCCTTATGACCCTCAAGGAGTCATCTCGGCTAGAAGAACTAAGTATAGGCTCCTAGCCATTAAGCATTGCCAATACCCTCATATAGAACAATATGCCAATTTGCAAGAATGGCAACCAGACACTCTAGCTGAGAGTCTAACTGAGGAAGAGAGAATGCTTAAGAATGTCAAGGAGCTTGAAAAAACTATTGACCTAGATTATGTGCAGCAAGTACCCCTATTATTGCCTTACTCAGTAGGACAAGGGACCTCAGCAAAAACGATTGCACTTCAAGCACTTGCAACATCAACATCAGCCATGGATAAAGGTAAAGGCATATTGGGAGCAGAGACAGAGCAACAGACTCAACAGCAGGCAGGACAGCAGAAAGAGAAAGAAACATAAAAGGAAAAGGAAACAGAGCAGGAGGCTCAGCAAAAAACAGGTCAGGAGGCCCAGATGGAGACAGAGCAGCACTCAGGCCAGCAGCAGAAACAAGTGGAAAAGCCACAGAATGGGCTGCCAGAGACCCCTGCATTTCAAACTCCACCTCCTCAAACACAGCAGTCCAGTGCCCCAGTCTTACAGACCCCGGCACATGAAGAAAGGGGAGTTAAAAGACACAGAGAAGAGTCCACTCCTCTCAGTGGACCTTCAGACCAGCCAGAGGCCAAAAGGCAAAGGGCAGATTCCCCTGAAGTAGAAGACATCACTGATGATGTCTTAAATAGTGAAAAAGACAAGGAGAGCAGCCAACAGACAGGAACAAGCTCCTTCCAGCAGGAGCAAAACTTACAAGTCAGTTTGGAGGTGGCCTCCCAATCCCAGCAGAGCCAGAAGCCTAAGAGCACCAAGGCTTCTTTTATAGAAATTAAGGCTCAAAATGAGCTATTAAGGCAGGAGGTGTACAAACAATTCATAGATGCTACACCGACCATGCAAGAAAGGTTGATGTCAGTCTATGACATCCAACAAGAAAAGCTGATCTTCAGCCATTTTAAACCCAAGGGGCCGCAGCCTAAAAGTGCTGCAGATTATATCAAGACAAGGGTGGAGGTCCTGGCCAGCAATATACATCCAATGGACCAAATTGAACTCCACAAGTAGGCTGGAGAAATGGTATATGCCACCCTAGTGGAAAAGGCCACATTGGCCTATGAGCTGAAGGAATCATTAAAGAATACCAACACTCAGCTGGATGTGGAAAGAATGTCCTCCAAGGCCAAGGACAACAGAATAAAGACACTTCAGGACATTATTGTTGACATGGGGCATGATCCCAATGACCCAACAGGAGTCAAGGCCCTCATGAAGAAAAAGGATGATGACCTCAAGGCACTAAAGAAGAGGTTAAAACTGCCACCAACCGAACATCCTCAGACGGCCGAGCTTCAAGAGCAGAAAAAGATGGAGGATCAGCTAGACCTCCTATTACAACAGGATCAGAGGATAAGGGAGCTGGAGAAGCAACTGGAAGGAGCATTACAAGATAAACAAGGAGAATCCACATCTCAAGCTCCTCCAACAACTTCAACAACAGCAGCAACATCAGCAGCAACAGGGGCCCCCACAACAAAGGCAGCAGGAACAACAACAGGCCAACAGGACAGCCCATCCATAGAAGATATAACTAAGGCTGTCAAACAAATGGAACTCCAAGCTGATGAGATAAAGAAAGCTAAGGAGAAATTGGCAGAGCTGGAGTCAAAATATGACAAATCTAAGATGACAGTGGCCGAGCAGGGCAGGGAAATAAAGACCCTGACAGCTAGGATAAAGGTTTTGGAAAAGGAGCTGAACCTAGAAACAGCCCTGGCCGAAATAAAGAGAATTCTATGGGCCAGAATAAGCAAGTCTATCACCCAGCAATGGAAGTCCATAAAGACCATCCATCAGCAGATGGAACTACTAAGCCAAGCTCGGGTAGAGATTGATAGGGCTAAAGCTGTGTTAGGTAACAGGCCAGATCAGGCCAATAGAATGGTAGATTACCTAAACAGACATGAGGAGGAGGAATTGGCAGCCATGGGCATTCCGAATAGGACAGAAGCAGTCCTCCTTGCCAAAAAGGTACTCACACTCAAAAGCTATGTGCAGGAAGTGGAGAGGAAATGTTTTGATATAACAAAAGATGTGGAGGAGTTCAGGGCCAAACTGGTAGAGCTGCAAGCAAGAGGCCTTCCCAGTCTGTTGAGCAGTCAAGGAAAACTGATTTCCCTAGATCAGTTTGCCAACAGAATGGTGACATACATGGAGAATCAGATCACTGCATCTGGCAGTTCATCTGAACAGAAGGGCCTCCATCAGGACAAAATTTATATGATAAATTGGGAGGTCTGTTCTTCATTGAAAATGAAGTTAATCACCTTTTTGAGACTCCTCCCAATTTCTTCAAATACACAGAGGCTGATGAAACTTTAATAAAAATGAGAAGACATCAAATGCCCAAGGAAGAGTGGTGGCAATCCATGATCAGAATTCTGCCACGTTAGCATCAGTCAGTCAGTCACCAGGAGCCCAGGTCAAATACAGTTATAAGACCACATGCTTTTAAAGCAGATAAAATGAGTAAGAGCTCAGATGACTTAGATCAGAAATTAGTTGTTAAGGATAACATGGAAATGAAGATGGATATTTTCCTCATCCCTCAAGATGACTCTACTCAAGACACTTTTGTGAAATTCAGCATGCAGACAAAGGCTTGTTCCCGTAATGGAATTCATGGTTTGTATAAGTTTTCGTACGGAAGGATCAAGACTAAATGAAATGTTTGAGAAGGATGGAAGATACAGGACAGCATGAGGATAAAGCAAACATTTAAGGCACTTAAATGGCAAGATCAGAAGAAGGACCATGACAGCTCACCAAGAGGACACACAGCTGCACAAAAGGCCACTCAGCATTTAATTCAAAGCATTCAGCCGACTTCAACCAACTCCATAAAGCTCCAAATGTCAAAATTGCTCTGACAGCAGTTAATAGCTTTTATAGCTCATTAAAGATTGTAATAACTTCTCATCTACTTTCTCTGTCCAAATGTAAGAGATATTTTTTCCGCTCAGATGACTCATACCTGAGATATTTTGTAACAAACTTCTATATATTCCCCCTCATTTTGTTTAGGAAGGGTTGGACTCTGGATGTAAGAAATTCTCCTGATATCTTCTCTGTATCTCTGATATTGTAAACTTTCAGACAGTTTAATACAAAGGCAGTGGGATTTCTTCAAAGATGTTTGTCTATTGATCTCTTGATGGTGTGTGGCTCAGAGTGGCAAGATTCCTGTGCATTACTTGGTTCAAATAAGTTTTCCTCATGACTCTTTATTTCACCTGTGTTTCCTGTTATTCCATATGTATCTCATGTTTTTTACACATTTTGTAAAGCTAGATAGTAAGGAGAAAGAATAGTATCAGGACTTGGTCATTGACTACCCTGAACTCAATCCAATCTATCTAATATGTTTTCTGCTGATAAGGTGTTTAAAGCGTAATTCTTAACTGCTACCTTTGATAACCATATCATCACAGTGTAATTGTTGTTTTAGGAATTCAAGTAATTGCTCCTAGATAACAAGCCTCTTTCACTCATATACAGCTTAAGTAAGGAAATCTTAATTGCGCATTGCTAAGTTGTATTCACCTCATTCTCAATATTTACAGTTTGTTTCATGAAATGCACACAGGCCCTGTATCTTTCCTCCTCACCGAAATCAAGATTTCAAGAGAAAATAGTCCTAGACCCCATTGCCCAATGGATTAATCTTACCTGCTGATATACTTTAAGGGAATCAGAAGCATCCTCCCAACCAAACACACAAAAACAACCAAAAACTCATCTTATAACTAGTCTAAAACCCTCACTGAAAACAGTGACAAACCTAATAGAGAGAGCCCTCTCTGACTACAGCTGAGGCTAGAAGCTGTAGCCCAAAGATTGGTTAGTGGTTACCCCGGCCGTATTCTCTTAGGAGTCAAAGAGAACAACCTGGGTGTTAACAAGAGGCATAGTCTCACAGACATCAAGGTGCTTGTTGATGTGGTTGATTGGGTCCCGAATGATGGTCATACAATGGGTAAACACAATAAGTACATGTACACAATAGATATATATTGGAATCTCAAATTATTCCTAGGAAAAGTCTTCATAGATAACAATGAGCTCAAGAATGATTTTATTCTATCTTTGAACTAGATGCAATGTTTTCTGATGCCAATGGATTGTAGGCTCACAAGAATTAAATGACAATTGAGACCTCCTAATCCTGGATACTCTCTTGGCAATAACAAGAAACCCATATATCTTGAGGTCGCAGAATATGTAAACTAGATATGCATGTGCAACTCTCTTTTTACTTTTCATTTTCCTTCATGTTTTCTCGTTTTAGCATCATGTTGAAGAAAGGTTGCAATGTCCAACTAGGTTATTCAGTTATTTTTCATTTTACATCTTTCTTCTTCCTTCTATAATTTTGGAGCAATTGAAGTTCAATATATGACATGGCTTCCCTAGTAGCAGGCCAACATGGAATTCTCATGTCTAGGATGTAAATCTTTGTTACCAAACAATACAAAATCTTTACTTCACAGAAAAAATAAAATGAATATACATGCCTGGTTAGTTTTAATTAAAAACATTTTAAAAAATCAATAATCGAACTCTCATATTCTTATCTTCGTTGTTATTTATATTATATTCTAGTATGAAGGAAATGTAAACAAAATATTTTAGATGTATTTCACTCCCACTCTTAGCCATAAATAAAAAATTCCAATGTCTTTGTAAAGTAACATGATTTATATCAACTTTAAAAAGAGATAAAACAATTAAAAGTAAAAAATATTTGTTTTTTAAATTTGTTTTTTGATTGTGAGGAAGATATATAATATTTTGAATTTTTTTAAAACATTTCTATAAAATACTTAAATAAATTATTTTGGAGTCATCTAACGAGGTGGAGGAATTGCCGGGGCGGCCAAAAGTGGTCGGAATCTGGGCAAAAAAAATTCAAAAAATCTTGTAGAGGCAGTGTTTGAATCATGTTTTTGATGGTGGAAATGGATTCAACACCATAAAAAATGTCTAGGACACCTAAAATGTTGTAGTTTAACAACTATAACTTGGATTTACAAAAATCCTTGCCAGATTTTCTCTAAATTTGACCAGAATTTCCATAACTTTCTGAGCAACTCCTCTACGTTGCTGGACTACACGAATTATTTTAATATCCATGTTAACTAATTTATTTCAATATCTAACTTTAGAGAGAGAACAAAAAACATTTTAATGTTGACCATAATAAAATATTTGAGCGGCCAAACAAAAAGAGTAATTCAAAGCAAAAAAAAACTCAATTATGTCATAAGAGAAATATCAAGGTTTTTATAATTCATCCAATTCTTATTATAAAATTAATATGTGAAAATATTAATAATAATAATAAAAAATCAATATAGATGATAAAGAAAATATTTTAATATCTAGGATCAAGTAATATTGGCATGTATTTAAAAATATATTAATTAAAAAAAAACATTTTAAGGTGTACAATAGGGATATTTTAATGACGCATACACACATTAACAAAACAAAGGTGTTTTTTTCAAGTTTTATTAACATTTTTCTCTCTGGTTCATATGACCCTCCTCCTCGCCTTGGTGACTTCAAAAATGTGACCATACATTGGAGGAAAGGCCCCAAACTTTAAAAAAATAGAAAATTGCACTATTTCCCCATCCAATCTACTAGAACAATTCCAAAACTTACCTGTCATCCCTCCACTTCTTATCACCCCCTCGTCCCCCCAGAATAGACATCGATACTTAATCCCTCCAAAAACTCGAGTCGTTACAGCAGGGCCTCCCAAACTTGACCTTCCATAATGATTATAATGTCCCTTAATGTCAGGGGTTTGGGGTTGGTGCAGAAAAGATGATCCCTAGAAATCCTAATTGGCTTTCATAATCTTGAGATTTTTCTTATTCAAGAAACTATGAGCAACAAATACAAGGTGTGGGGTTTCATTTTGCAAATTTGTCCAAACTAGAATGTATGTGTAGTTAGTGCTTCTGGACTATCTAGGTGTTTGGTGACAATGTGGAATCCAAAAAAACATATTTGCAAATCCTTCAGAACATCTGTGGTTTTACTCATCATGGCAGGTTGTTGGGGCTCCAAATCTCACCTTCTAATCATTAATGTATATGCTCCATATACATATAGAAATGCATATTGGTCAAATGCTTCCCAAATTGGCTTCCTAGAGCACGAATCACTAATTCTTATGGGGGATTTTAATTTATCTATGGAATACTATCATATTTGGGGCTCCCACTACAGGCCTGACAAGTTGGGGTCATATTTCAAGGATTTATTTAGTTAAAAAAATCTTTGAGACATCAAACCAATTCCAATTGGACCCACATGGAAAAATGGGCAATTAGGCTCATAGGTTATAGAAAAAAGACTTGAAATATTCTATGTGCACGAATTAACTGCCAACTGACTCAAGGAACTAAACTTGAAGATCCTTCTCATAAAAATATCTAATCATTTTCCAACTTTGATTGAATGGACTAAGGATCTGCATCCCAAATATCTACCCTTAAAATTCAACCATTTATGGTTGAAGGATTAGGATTTCATTGAACTTGTACATATGTTCTAGTAGACACCATTTGGATACCATGGCTCCTCGAAAATGGACAAGGTAAATGGTAAGTTGAGGACCTTGAAAGATAAGGTCCAAACATGGGCTAGTAAGAAAAATACGGACCTGAACTAGGAAATACTCTAGATCGAGAAACAGGTCCAAAGACTAGAAGACCTATTTGACCCTTCTTTTTTTTTCGAACTTAGAAAAAAAATAGATCCTTTACTTGGAGATTTGAAGATCACTGATCTTGACAAGATAGTTTGAAGAACTACAACAAAAAAGTTGCCTCATGTGGGTCGAGGAGGGAGATAAGAACAACATATTTTTCCATCAATAGGTAAATATGAGACAAAAAAGAAATTATATGTGGAACATAAATTTGGAATTAGGTGAAAAATTCACCTTACAACAGAAAATCGAAAGGGAGGCAAAGAGACATTTCAACAACATTTTTTCTCATGAGAACATGCCTCTTTCAATAAACAGCTAGAAATATGTGACCTCTTCTCTTTATTGCCTAGCATGGAAGAAACCACATGTATGGACCACCCTATTACTCAAGAATAATTCATATTTGTCCTAAAATAAGTGGCACATGGAAAAAGCCTTGGTCCACACAGTTGGACAATGGAACTTTTCATCCTCTTTCAAGATATTATGATTGTTGAGCTAACTAAGATGGTGGAGGAACCTCACAAACTTGGTTGGGTCTCAGGAACCACAAATGCCACATTCATAACCCTCATTCCAAAGGTTCCTCAACCATCTACCTTCTCTAATTATCACCATGTTTCTTTATTCAACCTCATATACAAGCTGATCTCTAAAACTATTGAAAACTGGCTCAAACCATTCTTGTCAAAACATATTTCAGCTGAATAGTTTGGTTTTCTCGAGACCAGAAAGATCCATGACATTGTTGCATCCGCATAGGAAGGCATACATTCAATCAAGACCTACAACCTACATGCTTTCCTAATGAAAATTTATCTCACCAAGGAATTTGACTACATCGATTGGGAACTAATGTGGATGATTCTGCACAAAATTGGCCTTGGGTCCTTCTAGCCAAATTAGATAAAAGCTTGCATTAAGACTGCCTCCCTTGCTATCTTTATTAATCTCTCTCCAACTATTTTTTTCCAAATCTCTGGAGGACCAATAAAAGGTTGTGATTTGTCTCCTCTACTATTCCTCATCATCATCATTGGAATATCCAGAAAACTATCAAATGCTCAAGAGCTAGGTCTCATTACTGGTTGCACAATTGAAAATAGGGTCTCCCTTTCCCATTTAATGTTTGTGGACAACCTTCCCACAATAGGAAAATCTGATCCTTCTTATTGGTGGATGATATTCAACATCCTAACATATTTTTGAATCGCGTCAGGCGTTCTCATGAACCAATCGACGCTTATTTTGATATCAAGTGAGTCGGAAGCCGGAGGGACTATGGAGATTTCTAACATCTTTGGGGTAAAATTGTCACAATTTGATGATGGATTCACTTACTTGGGCTTCTTTCTAAAGCCTAATGGAAACCTTGACAAGGATTGGGACTGGCTACAAGAAAAAATTAAAAAGTGACTCCACAAGTGGTCACATCATTGGATCTCCCTCGGGGGTGCCTCATTCTTGTCAAGTTTGTTCTTCATAGAATTCCTATTTACTGGATGCACATCTTCAAACTCCCTAAAGGATTTATTTGTAAGCTCAATTCCATTATCACTGGATTCTTATGGACTAGAACTCAATAGAATCACACATTTCACCTAGTTAGCTTGGATATCATCATTTTTTTAGTCAAACAAGGTGGATGGGCTCTATACATTTTTTCCGTCAACATGGGACTTCTACTCAAAAAAAGTTTGGAGAGTTGTCTCAAACGCGGGCCTTTGGAACCAAATCATCAAGTTCAAATACATCTAGAACAAATATTTTATTGATTGGATTTGTTCTGGTGCATTGAATCCTCTCCACTGCTCATTCTCATGGCACAACTTTCTCCACATCAAGAACTATCTCTTTGGCAACATGAAATGGGATGTCAGATTAGGTTCCACTCCAAAAATCGATCTGGATCCCCTCTCTGGCCTAACAGGTCCACAACTATTATCCTGTTATCACTGGGCTAGAAAGAATTGGGTTGTTTCAACCTTTAACCTAGTATAACTATTTCAGACCACTTGAACTAGAAGTTAGTCCTTCCAGTCTGAGAGGGCTCTCTCAAATTTTTATAAAATCTTCTTGAAAAAAATCATACAACAGATGACTAACTCTGATCTCTTTTTGTGATTTTGTAGATGAAGAAAAATGTGATGACTGCCACCATTGGGCATGGAGTCAAATTAAAACCAGTTATGGGCAACAATTGTGTTTGATGGAAGCTGAGGCATATATAGCTTTGAGACTGATACAAATGAACATCCACAGTCATACATAGTAAATGAAGGAAATTGGAGCAGTTTAACAATATTTCAAATTAAGGTACTATGTAAAACTTGAAACAACATGATAAAAACCTATAAAATCCATGACATGAATCTCAGGTAACAAAACAAAGTTGCTGCAAATTTTCTATTAAAGGATCAAAAGATTACAAAAGGTCAGTTCTTCACATTCTCCATCAACCCCTCTCAAATTCGAACACCTACTTATTTATAGATAAAATATCTCTTTATATTATCTTGCCACCTCATCCAAATGCGATCCACTATTCCAGAGACCTATTCTTACTTTTCTTCTAACTAACAAAGTCCTCATAGGGATTTTATATTTTACAATAGTTGGAATTCAACTAGGACTCTACTAGATTTAAAGCTATAAGTAGTTTTTGTTGATGTAGATAATCGAGCCCAACTACATGCTAGATTTTCTAGAGTGTCATTAAATATTCAACTTATTGATAGACGTCAATTAAATTACACTTTTTGTTGACTGTCTTAATGAGATGGCCATTATGTTGATGTGGCTATGTGCTGACTTGGCATGCTGAAAATTAGGAGTTCAACATGATGAAGTGGACACACTTTATTATTTGTAATCCATCTGGAGCTTGGATGTCTGGAATTCAAAATCTTCAAAAAGGCAGAAAAAAACAGAGTTTTCTATGATTTCGTAGCAAAAACAACGTTTTCAGCATTTTCGTAGAAAACTTTGGTAGTAACTTCAAAAATGTTGTTATGGTACCTCTTTTCTCTCCCTGTTGATTCTGAGGTCTTCTTTGATGTTTATAAGCTAAACATAGGCCTTTAGAATATCTTTCCTAAACTTTAGACTAGCCTTAACCTCCATGGAAAGCTACAACAGTTTCGTAGAAAATTCTCGGCTTCATAATGGGCAGTTGCTACGAAAGTTCCAAAATTCTGAGTTTGTCTAGTTTTCATTATTTTTAATGCCTCCTTATGACTCCTAATACCATGTTGACTACACATATGGCTGATTTGACTGATTTAGGTATAGTGAAGACAAAATTGAAGACTTTACCATATCATGGAGTAGCACTTACTTCAGCAATAATTTCGATATTTCTCTTTTTGAGCACTACCTGAATCATTTCAATTTGAGTTTCTAGTGTTGTGACTTGTATCTATAGGATTTTCCTATCTGCATATAACCGGTTATTCCTTTTATACATATGCTCCAAAATTTTGTGCAAAGGTAGAGTCCTTCTTATAATATTTTTAGACTTGTCTGCAATTTCATCATAAAAATCTATTTGTCTTAACACTTCATTTTGGTATTCATCAAATTCAAGCTTGTTTTTTATCACTTCTTGTCTGGCCTCCCTTAACTGTTCTTGTAGGACCTCTATTTCACTTTCTTCTTGAACAACCTCCTTGCCTTTCTTTTTCTTTTATGGTTACGTTTTATCCAATGGTGCTTCAGGCATCTTTCAACTTTCTTCATTGATCTTGACAGGTATCCTTGGCCTAAAAATGAAACCATGTTCTTCTTGAGTAAAAAATAATTTCTTTTCTCTCCTGATTTTCTTCTTGTTTTCAACTGGAGTCACTTTTGCAGGCTGCTCAACTGGGCTTTCATCAATGTCTATAGCTTCTAGAATGTTAATCAGTTCTCCCTTCTTTGTACTTTTTTAGTCATTTTTCCCTTCTTGTTGCTCTGCTCTACGGGTTGTAGATTTTGATTTTAGAGTTTTTCTAGTGGGGGTAGCAACATCTAGTTCATATCCACTTAGGAACAAAAAGGTAAGTGAATCCTTGTTCAATCTATTTAACTCTCTAACTTCTAACAATTTCATAAAACGATGATGAAAAACAAAGGTACTACTTGTATCTGGTTTAGCTTGAACCTTGTCAACCGTCTTTCCTAAACATCTGAAGAGATAGAAAGGGATATCTAAGGGTTGTTTACATGTGACGTGGAGTAGCAACTTGAAATGGTATTGGTAGACCATATGGAACCTTCCTTCACATGTAAAATACTTTTCAATAACCATAAGAAACTTGGAATAAATCTCCTTAAGAAAGGATCTGGGGACGCCCACTATCATATCAATCCCATGAAGTTCTTCCTTCAAGAATTCATCACAATTATGAAGATGGAACTTCTGAACTTTAAACCATGTTTCCCCTGACCTTGGGATTTCAGTAGCATGAGCAATGGTGTCTAGAGAAACATTCAAACTTAAGATGCCAACCTTTGTGCCAATCCCTATGAAATTGAGGTTGAAGTCCTTAGTGATTTGCGCATGAAAACCTTGCAATTTTTTATAAAATTGAAGACATCCCATGCTAACAAATGACTATGCAAAAGTTGGGTCTTCCTCAAGCAGTTTCATATATGTGGGCTCATAACATACTACAACCACTTCTTTGTAGTGTTTTCTAGTGGCCATGCTTGTCAACACGTTGAGAGTTGCTTGTGAGTTGCTTCTTCTTCACCTACAAACCAAATTTAGAGCACCTAGACATCACTCAGACCATAGCTAAGCTTGTTTTGACAGCACAAACCCTATTCCATAACAGCACTTGTGAACTTTTTGATAGGAGCAGATGGCATAAAGGGGAAAGGGAGAGGTAAGGGTGAATGAAAAGGAGTGGAGGACACGAGAATCAAGGTGTATAATGACTCAATACGTTCCGCATCACTAACAATCATTTACAATAAAACCATTATAGAGAAACACACTTTCGTAGCGAGATAAGTGTCAGAATGGACCGTTTTTCTACAAAATTGTCAAGGACTTTTGTAGAAAATTCTGGGTTTTCTTAACTACATTTACTGCGAAAGTTTGTAAAACTGTAAAACAAGTCTATTACGAAAGGATAACCTCAAAATAGATGGAATTATGAACTTTTCTTTTTATCATGACCCTATCAAACATTAAATGGACTCTATGATAGGTCTCACATGATCCTAAACATAAAAACCCTATCTATAATGACCAATCAAACTATTTTTTTTTTGGGTTATCATAGATAATATATCCCTTCCACTCATAAATTTTTTGAATAATCATGGTTTCTCTGTGATATAGGACATTGCAAATAAAATATCTCTTCCTCCACATTTACATACTACAAAGATGTGGAATAACTGGGAACCCCTACTGCTCTGATCCAAGAATGAACATCATATATCATTGATCTAAAACTATCAAGGATTGTCCTATCCACATAAGAGGAAATATTTACATGGTGTAGTGTCTCACAACAAGATAGGGTTACAACATTTGATGCTTACAAGGTAATCTACCAGCCTTCCGGGCACATTTCTTTCCTCCCTTGGCTGGTTAAAAGCTGGAAATGGAACTTCCCTCTCAATGTCAAGTGTTTCACTGGGTTGGTCGCTCATAATAGGATTTTGACTTGGGAAATACTCTGCAAGAGGGGCATCCACAGACCGAGAAGATATTGCCTCTGTTAATCAACTTGAGAGGACATGAATCATCTCTTCATCATCTACCCTTTCACCTCCTCTGTTTGGAAATATGTGCTTTGAACGTCAAACCCCTATGCAATATGGGACTACATGGACATCTTCTCTTACCTAGGTTGTTGGTCAGTGGATCATCCACAACACAAGTTATTGGATTTATTCATTATATGGGGAATCTGGAGATCTAGGAATGCCCTCACTTTCGAGAATGTGATACCTACATCTAGCAAATCAGCTAAAGCATTTTCTCCTACTATCTTAAATAATCTCCTATCAAAAAATCAACCCCTCAAATCCCTTCTCCTCCTTGAAATATATCGTCCTCCTACTGAGTCAGTTTCTTTGATGGAGCCTCTCCATTTAACTCTTGTGGATGTGGGACGACTATCCATCTAAGACTCGAGAGTCTCTATAGGTTTCATTAGCACTATGTTATTGGATCTAATTCTCATGTAGAACTCCTTGCTCCATGGGGGGTCTTTTTCTGTGAATCTTGGCATGGCATTTTAGATCTCATCATTTTTGGGGACTTCAAATCCATTATCAACTGGGCAAACAATCGTTGCTCCTTGGACTCATCAAACCCTGACACCTGGAAATGTTGAATCAAAGTCCTGTTCAAGTAGTTCAACTCTGTCTCCATCACTCACATCTATTAGAGATAGAATGGCAAAGCAGATCACCTCTCAAAGGAAGGTTAGAGCTCAGATCTTGATAAGATTTTCTTCAAATTCTTTGCCTCTGGATCTTTTCAGCGATCGGGGCACATTCTGATCTAACTTTTTCTTCTTTTTTTTGCACCTATTTTTTGTTGTTTTTACTCTCTATTCGTCTTTTTGTGATTCAAACACTACAATAGGACCGCTCTTACTCTGCTTATAAATATAAGAGCACAATTAATGAAGAACAACGAACTGATTATTGTTTCAATATTGTCGATTCTTTTCATTCTCTGATGACGAATAAATGGGTGCCACATCCCATGTTTTATTGTACTTTCTCATTATCAATTAATCTAAAATCATTTTTTTCATTTTGGAAAAAAAAAAAGAGAAACAAAAACTAATTGATTGTATCATTCACTAAATTTTCATGGAATGAGAATTTTATAGATTTGAGACTTCTACAATCTGCATTTTGTGTGGCGATATCTTTCGAAGTCATCGCATTCATTTTTTTTGTATCGACATTTCGAACCAACCTCTGTGGTTCATCATCAGTAGATGAGTGAATAAGTCAGAGATTAATGGGGTAATAAATAGAGGAGAGGGTTGGGATGGTAATGCATGGAGCCGACAGGTTTGATAATGTTATGAAACATATTTAGTTTAATTAATTGATTTTATAATTTAATTTTTATTAATGATTATTAGCCTTTTTGATAATTTTGTGTTTAGTTGTTGATTAAAATTAAATTTTATGGCATAATATTATTAATGATTGTCCACTAACTAAATGTTTTCTACATAATTAATTAGTTTTGTTGACTATAAGATTATTAATGCTTACTTTTTTATTTTTTATTTTACTTTAATAATTAAAACATGTTATTTAATAATGATGAATTATATATATTCCTCATTGAATTTTAATTATTTTACAAACCATGATTTCTCTCTCCAGTATAGGCTGAAAAGTATAGATTTGAGGCTTTTGCGATTTGCATTTTGTGTGGTGATATCTTTCGGAGTCATCACATTCATGTTTTTTGTATCAACGTTTCGAACCAACCTCTTTGGTTCATCATCAAGATTAGATGAGTGAATAAGTCATAGATTAATGGGGTAATAAATAGAGGAGAGGGTTGGGATGGTAATGCATGGATTTGATAATGTTATGAAACAGATTTAGTTTAATTAATTGATTCTATTATTAAATTTGTATTAATGATTATTAGCCTTTTTGATAATTGTGTGTTTAGTTGTTGATTAAAAGATTAAAATTAAATGCTATGACATAATATTATTACTGATTGTCCATTAACTAAATGTTTTTTGCATAACTAATTAGTTTTGTTGACTATAAAATTATTAATGCTTAATTTTTTTTGTATCGACATTAATGTTTGAAATGTTGCAAGATTATTTATTTATTTTTAAATTAAAACATGTTATTTAATAATGTTCACTTATATATATATTCCTAGTTGAATTTTTATTATTTTTCAAACAATTATTTCTCCCTACCATATAGGTTGAAAATTATAGAATTAAGGCTTCTGCGATTTGCATTTTGTGTGGTGATATCTTCTGGAGTCATCGCATTCATATTTTTTTGTATCGAAGTTTCGAACCAACCTTTGAGGTTCATCATGTTGACTTCAACCCTAAGGTCGCATATCATAAGGATGAACCACAAAGGTTGGTTCGAAACGTAGATACAAAAAACATTAATGCGATGACTCCGGAAGATATCATCACACAAAATGCAGATCGCAGAAGCCTCAAATATATAATTTTCAACCTATACGGGAGGGATAAATCATGGTTTGAAAAATAATAAAATTCAATTAGAAATATATATAAGTGATCATTATTATTTTTTTTTTTGTAAGCTGGGGCGGGACTCTCCGATTTACATGTCCATTAAGTACCCCTCAACGGGGGAAGGGTAGCCCAAGATTTGAACCCAAGACTTCCGGTTCGGTGAGACTTCATTTCCACGGCCCTTGCCGCTCGACCTACCCCATGTGGACATATATAAGTGATCATTATTAAATAACATGTTTTAATTATAATTTTTTTGTTTGAATCTTGCAACATTTAAAATATCAATGTCGATACAAATAAAAAAATAAAAAAAATTAAGCATTAATAATCCTATACTCAACAAAACTAATTAATTATGCAAAAAACATTTAGTTAGTGGACAATCATTAATAATATTATGTCATAACATTTAATTTTAATCTTTTAATCAACAACTAAACACACAATTATCAAAAAGGCTAATAATCATTAATAATAAAATCAACTAATTAAACTAAATATGTTTCATAGCATTATCAAACCTGTTGGCTCCATGCATTACCATCTCAAGCCTCTGCTCTATTTATTACCCCATTAATCTCTGACTTATTCACTCATCTAATCCTGATGATCAACCACATAGGTTGGTTCGAAATGTCGATACAAAAAACATGAATGCGATGACTTTGGGGGATGAAAAATTTTGTTTTGAAGTTTCTGTGATCCATAATGAATTAAGCAAAGTCTTTCGGTAGAAATCACATAAGTGAAATTTTTGACCAACACGTTTCGAACCAACAAGTGTGGTTCATCATCAGGACCAGATGAAGAAATAGACTGCAGAAAAAACTTAAATAAAGAGCGATTAAATATAAGAATATATTAAAAAAAATTATTAATCTTAAATTTTATAAAAATGATTGTTAATTGCATTAATCTATCCCCAACATTCAAATAAATAAATATAATTTGCATTACTCCACTCCGAATAATCAATGAGACCATTGTAGTAACATCATGCACCAGATCATTTGGCAGTATTATAAATTAATTAAAGTGGCGGTGTTAAAGTATCAATAAAATTTATAAGTGATATGTGACATTATGGTCGAAGATGCACATGAGATAAAATATAAACTCTTTTATGGAAAATGTATATCCCCCGAGATTGCACACGAACCTGTGACAAAGAAAGGGAGAGTATAACTGCAATTGGCCTAAATCGCCACGTCATGCATGAGATAATTTATCAATGATCTAAACGAAAGTGACTTGTAACCTATTCTTGGCCTCTACCGGAGAAGAACGTAACTATCGTGCACATGAGAATTTGGCAATATTATAAGCGAATACTCGAGAAATATGTGTGGGGGCCTCCACGAAGTAGTGGACATAGATAGCCCTATTATCCGTGAACATAAGTTTTTAAGGCATAAACAGATATGTATGCCGCAATACTATAAGCGAAAGTCACTTTGTGAGGTGTTACGAATGGTACATCAAGTGGAAAATTAGAAAAATAGAAAATGGTAATGACCATATAGTCTTTTAAAAAGAGAAATTGTTTTCTCAGCGAATTTCTATTTTGATGATTAATTTATATTTTTCAACATATTTTTAAATTAAGAAAATTTTAGATGGGTATTTCTATTTTAATGATTAATTTATATTTTTCAGCGTATTTTAAATTAAAGAAAATTTTAGATTGCGTATTCTATTTTGAATATTATTAATTTAAGATTATTTATAATATATTAGTAAATTTGTTATAACTTTTGATTTATGAAATTTTAGATGAATTAAATTTTTTAAAATGCAAATTTCTTATTGAGTATACGATTTGATGATAAGTTTTCAACTTCAAAAAAATTTGATTTTTCTCCACTCTTATAGATTTGGAGTTAAGATAGATCTAAAAGAATCTATCTTTATATATATATTATATTCATATATAGTTCTTCTTTAACATGGTTCATAATTTTTTAATATGATTTGCATAAGATTGATATATATATAAATAAAGATAGAGAGAAATATAGAACTGATTTTTTAAATGTAAAACTGAATTTTTATAGTGAATTAATAAGAACCATTATTTTATTTATAGGTAGATCTTAATGTGTATCTCATAATATATAATATATATATATATATATAGGAGAGAAGAGAGAGAGAGAGAGAGAGAGAGAGAGAGAGAGAGAGAGATGAAATTGTGATATTAATCAATAAAACATGTTTACATTAACGATTCAGAAGGCTCCCAAAGGACTTTGCTTTTAAGTCACCATTTACAACCAACAAACCAAACTCTAGTTCCAACAAAGAAACCAAACGAGAAAAGCTTAACATGACCATGCACCCAAGCCGTCCACAACATATATTCCTAGTTCCATCACTTTCTCATCTAAGACTTAGCAAAATCTAGAAATGACAATTGATTCAAAGTTGATGCTAATTGGTGGTTACGTGTTATGTTCTTTCCATGACTAGCCCTCCCTGTGGGTCTAGGGCAATGCCCAAAGAAAAAAAAAAATTATGCATACTGAATAATAGTTAGGGGGTTCATAGGTTGGGGGGCAACATAGCTATGGTTTTGTGCATGGGCTTTGCACAGGGTTTTGGCATGATGGTTTTTTGGCCATGGTATTTTGTAGATCTGGTTAAGGAAACTATGGTTATATTCTAATCCACGGTTAGTGGATTGGGGTTTATGAATGCTTCAAGATGTATATATATGTATTGTAACATTGAAAGGAATATAATGAAAATCAATATGGTAGACTTGGTTTTGCGATCCAGGGTAAAATATCTGAGTATATTTGTTTTATGTTCTTGCTATTGTATATTTTTCTATTTTAAGAATTCGTTTGTAGGTAATTTATGTAGAGGATTAAAACCTAAACTACTAATATATTCAAATTCCACAATAACAACTAATGTATCCCAACAGACCATAACAATGCCATGGATGCTCCACAGTAAGCTAATATAGTTGACATGAGAAACCAAAAATAATACCCATAGTAACACAATCTCAAAAATTTGTGCCAAAACCTAGTGAAATAATGTCATCCAGAATCACATCAAAACATTAGTGACTAGAACCATGCCACCTCCACACTTTTTAATCAAACCAACATGAACAAAAAAAACATAACTGGGGCCAACCAACATGAACAGCAAGAACATGAATGCCCGCTAACACTTCCAACCCTTTGTAACACTAATCATTCTCCGAGGAAGAAATTATGGTGGGCACATGAGCACTTGAACCTAAGGGACCCATAAGATCTCCACCCTCAGATTCACTCATTATGTAACCCTCTATGCGAGCCAAATGGGAATCAAGGTTGTCCAAGCAAAACATATGATTTCGAAGCATTCTTTTAACATCTTAGAAGGAGGAGGAAACATTATAATTCTCCACTTACTTGTCTTTGAGGACCAAGTTTAGCAAGGTTAGAATTTGCAATTGCAAAGTTAATAAATTCAAAGATAATTTCTTCTTGCCCCTGTAATGTCTAGCGTGCAGAATCCACTTCGAAACATCATCAAGTAGCTATGAATCTGAATGAGATTGTTGTTCCATCCTCCTGAGTTTCCAACACCCAGATTTCCTTTCTCAATTTTGGAAAAATAACATTGAAGTATTTGGTAACATAATCATAAGCAAAGGGTCTAACCCTCCATTTCCCTAGAGAATAATTTCCACCTCTTCTTCGCCTGCAATGCATTCATTATTTAGAAGACACTGATGTAGTAGAGAATGTAAACTTTGGTCAACTGCTATAAAACCCATGATTTACAAAAGAGCAAGAGAAAATACAAGAAGAGTGCTAGCTAGACACCTTGATTGTAATACCACTAAGTCATCTTTAAATCTCCAAACACATGTTTCATATCCCACCAAATTAACAAGAGGGACAAATGGAGACTCACCGCCTTTCGACAGACACCTCACAACCCAACACCATGAAACACCAAAATGTACCCAAGTATAACATAAGATACCCGATACAATACTCAGACAAATCTATGAAACCAAATACCAAGTGACCCAACACATTTATGAAGAAATTCATAAGGAAAAACCATCCAATTCTCATAACATCATAAACTTCCTAACTTAGGGCACCCCAAAAGTATGAGCTTTGAAAAAAAATAACCCAAAGAACAAGAATGACCCATCTATCTCTAAATTCAACCAAAAAATGCACAATGACAGACAAGCGAACTAGCCCCAGCAGTGCAAGTCGCCTCAAGAATTTGAAAGGCTCGTAAAGCAAATAATCGAAGACAAGGGACTGAAAATGAACACAAAAGAAAACAATTAGAGGCCTCACCATCACATCAAATATCCTAAAGTCTCTTTTTCAAAAACAATCTTTGACGTAATTGAATCTCCAAAATACTAAACTCACTCTTCCACAAAAAATACAATCAACTAGTAAAGCAAGGTTGAGATCCAATCCTTTCCTCCACTTTAGCATGTCCCTACAATACCTCCAATGAACCACACATATAAATAAGAATCCAGTCTATGCTACCGACTATAAGCCTACATACTACAATGAACGAGCTCCTGCCACACCCCCCCAAGCTTATGATTAATGTATACATATATACATTTGTTTGAGTTCTTTATTTCCTTTTCTTTGATTAAAATTAAAGAGCTAGTAAGAAGGTATTTTGGTTTATATAAATATATATATATATAATTATTATATTGATACTTATAATTATATATATATTATTATATCATATTAATTTATATATATTATATTGCAATAAAATAATGAATAGAGAACTAAACAGTGTCTGAATATCTCTTTCATATACAAGTTGGTTCTTGATCACCATATCCTCCTCAGCCAAATATCAACATGGAAACCTTAATCATCAAGGCAAGGGTTATTTTATATTACAAGGGTTCCACCATTTTGATCAAACTCAAAATAATTTTACAAATCTCGAAAATCATTTTGTAGTCAAGCACAAAAGTGATATGTAGCCATTCTACAACCATGTGGATAGAGTTCATGGTGACACTTGGAGAAGGAAGAATTATGCATCAACACCAAGAATCTTGGGCCTATTAGTTAAACTACTTATGCATGTGATATCTTCATATATTATTACTATTATAAAATTATTGGATTGTTATTCTATAATGCATGTGGTATTTCGCATATCCTGATCGAGCACTAGCATCTCGGTCGGTTATGTTTGAAAAATGCATTTGGCACTCATTGTTGCACCAACACCCAAGATTATATCATTTTGTTGACTCACTATGCAAGAATTGAAATCCATGAATAACAATCACTATCAGTATGATGCTAGAATCATTACGAGTTGTTAGCTTGATTTCTATTATCATCCTTGCTTATTTCACCAAGAAGGATTGTTGTTGTTACTTGTTCTATGTTACAACTTATGTTTTTCTATTTATGCCAGCACATTGAAGCATAAGAATAGTCATACATATACTCTATTATTACTTTGTTTTGATTAATATATTTCTCTATTTATTGCTTTGTGTTGTTACATTTTGTTGAGTTATGTTGTAAGATCTTGGAAGTTTAACTTCTTGCCTGCGATGAACGCTTAAGAGCATAGATGCACATGCTAGCCTTGAGTAGGGGACCACTCAAGGTATAACTCTATGTCAATATTTTTCTTGTTAAATCTATAGATAGGCTTATATTGTTTTATAGTATTTTGAATGTATTTTGAGTTTAGTTCATTTTCATTTTAATTTGAAGCAAGTGTGGTATTTTAATTTCAAGAAAGTATGGTTAGGTGATTTATGGCTTTTTTAGACTTAGTGGTTTGGGGAATTTATCACTATTCCCTATGATTAGAAGTTGTAGAACTGAATCTATAAGATTGCATGAAATATGAAATACATTCAATGATATTGAGCTAGTCACCTCTAAAGAACGTTTGGGTTCTTGAGGTGCCACGTAACCATGTTGTCTATATTTCATAGGTAGATTCTCCCATTCAATCACAGATTTCCATGAATTTATTTTCCCAGGTCATTTGAATAAGTGTGAGGGATTGTATTTTGTGTATATATCATGGAGATCCTTGCAAGTCTACCAACTCGAGTCTAATAATTAAATAAATTGTGTATCATAAACTTTTTCTTAAATCATCAATCATAGAAATACATTGTTAGTTCGCAAAGATAAAGCTTGAGATGATGGCTATAATTCCCAATAGTTTCATTTGTTCTGGACATCAAGCAGTTAATGTTATGGTTTTAGTTATAGGGGTAGACACTACCATTTCCCTCCATAGAGCCATCTCATCTCATTTTTCAGATTTGTAATTAATAAATAATACTCGACTTATGCACATGAAATTACTAACCCAACATAATATATGGCGATGGATGGATGCAAGATTAGACTTAAGATCCTAGTGCTAGAGAAGTACAATTCTCTTTGAGCTATGGTTGTTATGTTCACTATATGGACCAATTATTGGATAAGATTGACACTCTTATTGTAGTAGATACTCTTTATGAAAATTATTATCAACTTAATAGGGGAGTGGCATTGGGATAGGGATACCATACAACTTTCAATCTTGTAGTGGAGAAAGGATTAAATGCAAAGCTCTAACATAGAATAAATGTAGAAAAGTGATAGGGAATACATACATATCACTAGCATGCAATGAATGTTAAGCAACAATAGTTCACAAATTAATTATTTGTGGTTTCCAACATGTATAACTAGACAAACCATGAATATTTTATGGTTTATGTTTTTTTTTTATGCCTAATTATTTAGTACTTGGGTTTAATGAAAAAGAGTCGAAGGGTTTTAACTTACTTTTAGGCCACTAAACTTTCTTTGGAATCCTTATGCTACTATTAAACACTATTGCTTAGAGAACAAAGAATTTATAATATATTTTAACCATCTATTTGATGAATAATACATTAAGCATGCTTTA